>SCLD01095299.1:0-11799 GCA_004367895.1 Oikopleura longicauda | reverse complement strand
TAATCTTGAGCTTGTATCCAGTTAAATGGGTCGTCACATCATCCCAACTATAAATTAATTTTACACTGATCAGGTGGTATTCTGGTACTGAGTATTACCACAGTGCATTAACTAGAAATGAATTCTCGAAACGATTTGTGCCAGAGATGGGTGGACACGGACACGACCTCGGACATACGCATGTCCGATAACCTTGGACACGGGTTCGGGGTCGGACAACTATCGGACACACGTGCCTGACATTCTCTGATCATTTTGCTAATACAACAAAATCAATTATACCGGTATTATTGGTATGGTTTCAAAATATATCATATTAACATACCTGAGACTGAAAGAATCATTGGCTATTTTTTTCGAGCTCAAGTTGATCGGCGCTTGGAGTTTTGTAAATGTATGAACTTCCAATAAACATGGAGGATCCATTTCAGTACCATCGAATTCGGTTTTGATACTGATATTGTATTTTGTATCTTCATCCAGATCCGAAATTTCGAATTTTTTGTTCAAGCGATCTTTTTGATAAACTATTTCCATTGGCTCTTTTCCCTTTTTGGCTATTCAAAAGTAACCTCCTAGAAATAATGTGTTCTACGGTCAATTAAGTAGGCAGAGTTTAAATTGGGTCAAAATCAAATTTGATTAAGTTTTATGTCTTTTCAATCCTTGAAACATTAGTTTGTCCCATCATCAGGACTAAATCAAAAAACAAAATAATCGACGGAAAAGTACGAGCCAAGCGCTAATATTTTCTCATGAACAGCCCTCCCTTTGGCTCAAGGCGCACGATTATATTTGGTTTTCTTTTCATGATATCATATTGAAAGTTTCCCCTCACCATCGTTTCACCGTAAGTGGTCACCATACATTCCTTGACTGGTGTTATTTCAATATCAGTTCTAAAACTGGCTTCTTTTTTTGGAGTAGTGTTCTCACCACGTACTGCGTAAAGACTCGCCCGATATTTTGTCTCAAAATCAAGTCCATCAACAAACTTGAATGTTTCATTTTTTCGTAAGTGAAGAGTTTTGATTGGGCCTTGACCAATTTTTGCCTTGTCGAAAATAGATAGAACAGCTCCATCAATGAATTGTGCGTCTGGAATATGCCAGCTGATCAGTGCCCCATTTGGTGTCGTTTGATTCACGGAAAGGGTTTTAGGTTTCGACAATTTTGGAAGCGTGTGGAATTCAAGTTTGACAGGATCACTTTAGATTGGTTTTCATTTTAGTAAGAGTGTAATGTTTGATTGATTAAACTCACATGGGATAAGTTAATGAAAATCTTGCTTAATCGATCCAAACGACCGGAAAATATGTTTACAGTGTATTTTGTATTAGGGATCAGATGTTTCAATTTTGTTTCAGCTCGGGCTCGAGAATGATCTGCTAACACAATATGTTTCCTTTCAGAAAATGGTCCTTGTTCTTTTCTAGAATGAATCGTTCAGCAGCGGTCCCTTCAGCTTTCCAAGATACCAAGGCTGAGTATTCTTCAACTTTCTTCATCTTCAGATCTGAAATTGGAAGGAGAACTTCTAATGTTGTAAAGTTTATATTAAACGGTTCCGTCAGAGTGCCATTCTTTTGATAGACTTTTATAAGAGATGAACAGACCGTTTAAACCGATAATCGGCATAGATCGTAATCACAAGCATATTTGATGGCTTAAAATGTAAAGTGGGGGATGTCTTCCCGGTGGTAGTCTATAAGTTCGTGTATCCCTTAACTTGAATTGAGGTCTCGTAACTGGTTGAGGGAGTGAGATCTCTAATAAGATATCCGTTTGATGTTCGATTGACAGATTCAAAATCATCGTTACTATCAAGCACTCGCCACTTTAAATGATAAATCTCGTCCAATTTGTCATAAAGGTCATCCCAAAGCAGTTCACAGGAATCTTCACGAATCAGACGAATTTTCAACGTAGGAGTGTAGAAATTAATATCGGCATCAAAACTTGATTTTCGGATATCGGAATGAATACCTTTCTTTTTAAAGCGTTTTCTAAGCCGATGAAGGTGACGCGAGAATGACCCAAAAGTGACTCAAAATGATCCAAAAATGACCCAAAAATGACCCAAAAATGACATCATTTGGTTAAAAACACCAAAATATAAAATGACGGTTTTTCTAAAAACGTTCCTGGTGATGTTGAACTTCGACAATATAACTGGTACCAGGATAAATCGGTTTCATCAAGTAATGATTTTCCCCATTCTTAGCAGAAAAAACAATTTTATTTTTCTGTCTTTTATCGTGACGTTCATTAAGAATGATTGTTGTGGAAACTGACTTTTCGACTTCTGCCCATTTGATATGTGCTGTTACGTCTGTGATATTACTTATCGAAATATTTTTTGGTGGTCTGATCGCTGTATTGACCAGTTTCATGCGCTTGAGTGATTTTCGACCATCAACTACTGTCCAAATTGCCATCTTATATCGTGTTGCGGATTCTAGATCTTGTATAACTAGCTTGGTTTTGGCCGCAGGCAACTTTGAGGTGGATATCTTTCTATCAGTATCATCTTCAGAAACGGTAATTTCAAAATAATCGATTTCATGTTTTGGGGCGTTCCATATTAAAGTAATTGAGTACTCATCGGCAGTTTCGATATCAAATCCACTCACGGGTTCTGGCATTGTAAAAAATGAAATTATCGCAGACTCTGTGTACAAGCCATTTGTACTTTGCTTGGCCGCAATCTCTACCTCAAACTCTGTATTTGGTTTGAGTTTTGATAGTCTAATTGAAATATCTTCGATAAAATGTTGGATAACTGTCTCTCCCGTATTTACATCTATTTCAGGTGCTAGCCCTGGCGCCAATCCTAGGCCAGGAGCGAAACCTGGTTCTAGCGACTTGTTTGCTTTTTCAATAAATCGAACGCGGTATTTCGTCACAGCGGAGCTCGATTCTTCCCATGATAAGACCACCTCTTCATGAGATACGAAATCAATAGTCAGATCTTGAGGTGGGGCCAAGGGTGTTTCAAAGTTCAGAGTTATTGGTGGGGACTCAATCCCTTCAGCAACCATACTGATGATCACACGATAGTCCCTAAATGACAAGATAATTACTCGTTTCCGGGTCAATGGGGTTAATTGTATATCAACTTTGGCCTCAACCTTGATTAAGAATATCCTATAACCTTGATCATATTCTATTGGTGAACCTTGAGCGAAAAACAGTGATTTATGATAATGACTTTCTGATGATTTATCCCCGTGGTGACCTATAAAACTTACGTGTCTTCATCAAGATCATCCAGTTCAAAAATTGTATCGGTGTTGTCAACTCGTATTGGCTTTATATATGACGGCGAGTCTTCTGGTCCGTATAGAATTATATAACCATCAATTTCTAGGTCAGTCTTTGGTTCGTCCCAGATAATAGTTGCTCTGCCATATGTGATAGATGTTATGAATGGGTTGGCAACCTTTGGCACGGTGATTTTCTCCGTTTGGAATTCCAACAATTCAGATTCAGAATATTTGGGTACCCATTCAGGATTTAGTTTTTGGTCAACTTCCGGTTCTATTTCGATATCCGGTTCAATTTCCGGTTCAGAGTTTGGTTTTGTCTCCAAAAATCGTGCTTCCATTAAATATTTTGTGTTGGGTAAAAGTGAATTCAGGGTAAATGAATTTTCATTTTTATTAACTTGAATCCAATTTGTAAAATCCATATTTGTTTCAAAGCTATCAAAAGACATATATCTGAGAGCAAGCGATAGACTTGGTACCCTTGGAGGTTCCCATCCAAAAATAAATGTGTCTATTCCAATATATTTTGTGTTCAATATTGGTGGAGCATATTCTGTCATCGCTTCCACAACCACAATATTTGGCGGAGAATTAATCGATTTTGAAATTGGAATCGCATTGAGTTTAATTTCATATTTCATTCCATCGAAAAGATTTTCTATTTTAAATGATGAAATATTTGATGAAAATGATGATTCGAAACGAAATGGCTCATCTGGATCGAGGCCAGTTGCCACCAACTCGTATTTATGCACTTGAGCTATTGGTGGAATCCAACCAACTGTTATGGACTTAAAAATCAGTCAGTAAATTGCCCGAAGAAACGTAACGTTTATTCACGAGAGATTTGTAAGGACCTGTCGTCAGACGAGAAAAACCAGCCCCATAAAGATGCTGAAAAGTCAAAAGCTTTTGGTGAAAACCCACCTCATGTGTTTTTGATACGACAGCAAACGATGACGGCGGATCTGCTCCAGTTGTTATTAAATAAACTTCAAATAGGGATCCACGAACCTTTCCTCGACTGATGAATGAAAAGCCTATAGTGATGCAACATCAATTCACTTTTCAGACTCAATTTAGATCTTGGTGAAATCTTTGAAATCACGCCGTCGATAAATAAGTTATAATAACTATAATATAAGAAGATATCTATAAACAAAAATCGTTTAGATTTGGTTCATGGATACCTGACCGTATGAAGACCAAGAGTTCCAATTTTAGATTCTGCCATAACAGTGAGTTTATAGGGGGTTGAGGGCGAAAGGTTCATCAATTGAATGTATTCTATAAAAAACATAGTAAGAATATGGCATTATAAGACAAGAAAGTTTCAAAAAAAGTGCCGGATAGCGCGCATACGAAAAAAGTAATATAATTATTAGGAAACTGTACGAATTTAAGAGTAAATATGCCTTCAAAATTACTCCAAGTTACTCCAAGAAAAACGGCGCTATGGAGTCGGTAATATACCTTTTTCTGTATAAAATGTGCTGAGCGAATTTAAGACAATATTCTCAACATCGATGCGATAACGACTTTCTGGCTGCATTTTTTTCCATTCGAGCTCGATTAAATTGTGTTGTACTTTGATGATATGAATGTCAGTTGGTGGTCGCAATTCTAGAAATTATAAAAAATTGATTTTCAACACTATTCGTGTCCTTACGTGTCTCAAATAATTTGCTCAGTGGAGGGGATTGACGACCAGTCGTGTCAACGGACAAAATTTTTAGCTCATGAAGAGTCCCTGGGGCCAATTTACTCGAATTGATGATGATTTTGGTATCATTGACTTCGTTAAAATCCATTTTAAGCTCCTTGGTGCTATCTTCGAATATCTTTAGATTATAAGTATGTCGGAAAGATACAGGGTCCCAACTTTTAATGGTTTTTGTATTTGTTAAGAATATAGGGGTCTTTTAAGAACTTGCACTAAGACTGACCCACTCTATATGGATATGCATGATTTTGCCAAAGCGAAATTTGCGGTTTTAGACGGATTTCAGGGTTTGTACTAAATTTTGATTCTGATCGGGGGCTCGACCAAAGTGTCCCCACTCAACTTAACTTTAAGTCCGACAATTGAATTGAAAACCTATTCAAATTTTAAAAACCATCCTGATATAAATATCTCGATCTTTATACGAAACATTTACATTTGATGGTGGGCGAGCGATTGATTCAATTGTTGCAAACTGAGTTTCATGGTCATATTTACTATCCGAAGCTTTGAAATATCTGAAGTCTTCGGCGCCAATTTATATTTATTTTTATATGAAAATCTAATATTATAGACCAGTGCCTGAGGTCGAAAATCCAAGTCCGACTTTTCGGGATTATAATCTAGAACTCGAATCAAAGTTGTCTCAACAGGAACATTCGCTGCACCATGTTTGAAAGATCTATTTTTTGGTTTTGTCATAAATCGATAATATGCTGGTTTTGATAATTCGCCACCATTGATTGCAAACATTGTGATATTATATCTTGTACCTTTATTGGGGATTTATTTGAACATTTTTGTCTAACCGTTCGTGAGAACTGCTATTAATTCTGTCATAGTTAAGACATTTACTTCAGACAAGTCCCGGGCCTGGTGAAAGATTATTAATTGTTCGAAATGTTTCGTCTTTTGGTATTTCATATTCAATCCCACCACCAGAACACGAACATAAAAGTCGATAATGAGTTATATTTCCTCTAGGTTTTTGCCAGTGGAGGCGCACATGACTAGATGACCTTTCTGTTGCTATTATATTCCGCACCATTCCAATCTTTTTTAGATTTCATTTGTCATTAATATTACACAATTTTAAACATAAATCGGTATTTTTTTCATACCGCGTACTAGTATGTCGTAATATGACCGAAAAACGACGTTCCAGACAAAAACGAAAGCTTAAGTGAAAATGAGCTGACTTTGTTCTATCATAAGGGTGTTGAGTGATTGTTAATTAATCACTTAATCTTTCATCAACTAATTAACGATTGGGCGGACAGGTTAACTTTGAAATCCTTTATACCTTGGTTTTGACCGTGGCTTCAGCTGGCACACTCAAATGATCCTCAATGCGGTTATAAACTCGAATCGTGAACTTTGTCCCAGCTTGCAAATCATTGATAGTAACCTCAGTTATATTCGGCCCTAAAATAAGAAATAAAAAGAAGGTTTAGAAATTAATTCGCTTTGGAAGTAATAATCTATAAATATACTCTAATAAAATACTTTTTTTCTAAAATTAGGTTAATTGATTATAAAGTGATCGGAAGTCGTACGAATTTTATACCCAAACGAAAATCTGGTAAAGTTGGGTGCGTATTCTCGATGGTCGGGGGGAAGAGGCGCCCCTCTTTATTTCAGTCACAAAAACATTTCATAATTCTAACCTGTTGATTTATAAACAGCATTTGCTTCTGGAAAATCATCGGTTGGAATACAATTTATTTCTCTACCCGACAAAAGTACTTGGTTATCTGGCTTTAAAAAGGGATCATCTGACTAGAAGTCTACAGTGCATATTCGTACTTTTATATGACTGAATATTAAAAGTGTCACCTTGACCGACGTTAAAGAAGAGGCATGACACTTTATATACTCACATATGTTATATATATTATATATCATATATCAAATATTCCATTATATATGTTATTTATATTATGATATAATTTATCTGAATGTTTTTTAACAAATGGTTTTGCTCGGATTAGTGAACAGGTAACAGATGATACCTGACTGTAATATTGGTTCGAGTTCAAGTGTAATTTCATTTTGTTTTATATTTTTTATATTTTTGATTTTCGGTTTTGGAACTTCGGAACAAAATTCGCCAGTCCAAACGCCCACGCAAGTACATTTTCCAATTTTCGTGTTGCATCTGCCGCCATTTTGACATCTTCTTTTACATTGTTTTATTTGACAGTTTCCTGTAAGTTAGAAGATAATTATGTAAAAAGTATACTAGTAAAAAAAAAGTATACTAAGAGTTACTAAATAAAATATAATATTCTGCTCTTAAAGAGGAGAATGACTCTCCGAATATATCGCCCGTAACGGGAATCAATAATATGATTATTTGAATGGCGCCCTCTTTATGGTATATTCGGAGAGTCGTTCTCCTCTTTTTCTCTTATGTGAGCAAGTCATGATATTAATTCCCGTTATGGGCGTTAAAATATCGAGGGCCTCATCGAAGAATTATGATATTAATTTTAGTTAAACTTTTGATGTGGTCAATGTGGGTTTTTGAAAAGAACAAAAAAATTTTACCTCCAATATATCCTTTTGCACATTCGCATTTTTTTGTTTTTATGTTGCATACTCCATGGTTATTGCAATTATTAGGTTGGCAAATAGCTTTTTTACAATTTTCTCCTATCCATTCTTTACGACATTGACATCGCCCGGTTTGCCCGTTACAAATACCGTTGGTACCACAATCTTCGGGGCATCGTAATCGGGAACAGTCAAGCCCGTCAAACGATTTCCAACATTGACAAACACCATTTTTCTCGTTGCAGATTCCATGTCCAGAACAATCATTTGGACATGTTTTCACTGAACAGTCTTCCCCTTGCCACCGGGACCAACAAAGACAACGACCATTACGACATTTTCCGTGTTGAGAACATTTGTTTGGACATCTTTTGAGCTGACAAGAGACTCCGGTCCATCCTGGGAAACATTTGCACCGTCCCTGGATACATTTTCCATGAAGACATTTTGAAGGACACTTTTCACGATTTTAAAGTATGAAAATTGAAAGCTTACAAGTGAATTAACCCAGTTTTGAGCGGTCTAGACAGGTCTAGACTTTGAAATCATGGCTTAGGTATTGAGCAGTCATCGCCAGCCCAGCCTTTGTCACAAGTACAGACACCATTGTTACAGTCACCTCTCATGTTGCAATCATTGAAACAATTAAGATTTTGACACGATTCTAAAAAAATAACCTACGTATAACTTAAGCAAACGACAATGGTTTTATATGCCCACGTGACTAGTAGACTAGAATTTGTAGTCACTGGCTTCTTGAAGTGTTATGAAAAGTTATTTAAATTTTATAATCTCAGTTAACAGTGTATAAGTTAACAATTTAAATTCTAATTTTAGTTTGATTAGCGTCTGAACGGATATGAAGATTCGTTATAGGTCGGTGTACGTGTGAACTTACTCCCGCTAAACTCCCGGCCATCACTTGTTCGTGCACAGAGACATTTCCCTTTGACACACATTCCACGATCATTGCAATTATTTGGACACGATTTTATACCACAATCTTCGCCAGTATATCCATCAAGGCATAAACAAATTCCTTAGAATTTTTAAAAGAGTTATATTCATCTATCCAGAGTCTGATAGACGAACGAATATTCGTGTCCACTCTACCAAACTCGGATTTCAACAATATTTGTATCGTACCTACCTCCATCAGTACAAGTACCACCATTTAAACACTTTTTTGGACACATTTTCCGCGAGATGGCGCAATTAATTCCACGCCATTTGCGATAACAGTGACATTTTCCTCCAATACATTTCCCACGGCGATTACAATCGTCTTTTTACTGTTGATTAATCAATTCATTAGCCTTAATTAATCCAAGGGATTTGTCCGATCGATCAGATAAATTTCGTGAGAAAACATGGTATAAATTGGCATTCTTGACCTTAGAAACACCGATAATTTTTCGGCCAAAATCACGGATAAAACAAAATTTTGTTACTTTTAATCAAAAATTTCCTGGACAAAAACATCTATTGCTTAGACAATTCAATGGTATTTGAATGTTATGATGAAAATCGATTTGATTTGATTGCGATTCGACTTTCACTTTTGCATTACGTCGAAACAAACGCCTTGACCGACTTGATACCCTTAACAGTATATTTTAAAACTGTTTGTGGTTGAAAACAATATTTTTTTTCGTTTAAGTATTTTTAAAAATAGTTATTTTTGATGTTTCATAGACAGCTTTCAGAACTAAAAATAACACACTTCGAACCATTTTTAAAAAATACCTTCTTTTTTGTCGTCGGCTTCTTTTTGAAGTTTGATTTTCGGTTTCATCTTTTACGTTTTCCGTATTTGAGTAATAGTTTATCATGTTATATTGAAATACCTATGACGTCATGATGATGTCATCATATAATCTTAAACATTTAATTTGACACAAGGGAAAACGAACCTTGTTGGCATGATTCTCTATTTAATAAACGAATTGAGTATATATGATTTCCCTTACGAAGGTTTTCAAATTGGTGCCACTCACACAGAGAAGAGCGCTATAAGTTTGCTGTACCTTTTTGAAAACTAAACTTAATTTCTGGTGCACCTCTTCTGACATGGAAAAGCGATGACGAGTTCGTTGAAAAAATTGGCTGTTGATTATTTGTTGCCCTCGATGATAAACTCGCCACCAAAGTACAGTAAAAAACAAGCAAAAACGATGCAAGAAATTGATGCATTTTTAATGATAAAATCCGCACATTTTTCACGAATAACTTTTTTCTTTTTCAAAAAATTCGGATCGATTCTTCGGATAGTTTATTTTCGAATATTTTTCTCTCAAATAGAATTTTTCTTGATTTCATTTGTCAATAACTGAAATGAGCCCAGTCGAGGTCGTTGTTGGCACTCTCTTAGTGTGCCCTAACCATTTCTTAATCGCTCCCATCAGGGCTGATCAACGAGTATCAGAGTAGAGACTCCCTAAGGTTTTTACACTTGAACTAATATAAGGATGAACATGACCGCAAGCCGAAAATTAAAAAGTCACGTGATTGTCATCAAATGACAAATGATGATGTTTGATAAAAGTCTTGCCGATAGGTTTCATTCAAAAATATTCATTATTTTTTGAGGACACTATTGATATCATAATTTAAGGTCGCCAAGACAGAACAAAATTAGTGTTTATTGATAGGTTGAAGGTGGTCAAATTCAAGTTACAATAGAACACCAAACCTTTATTAATTTAACCTTTGACATCCAAGTCCTCGTAATAAGCTTGTTTATTCTAGAAACGACTTTAGATTGACCTGCTTGAGCGTCCAAGGCGGCTTCGGAGTTCGAACTCATATCGTCAACTAACAACCTGAGAAGACCATACCAGAAGAGGCCGTGTTTCCGATTGTGTTCTTCGGTTTTTTTGAAATTCGAAATCTAAGAGACCAATTTCCATGGAAAAAATTTCATAAACTCTGATCAGTGCGGTCTATGAAACCAGACTCAGAAATCACGTGACAAAAATGAATCATTTTTTTCTGACCGGAAGAGAGTCCAAGTTCGGTCTTTCCAGATTCTTGACAAGTGTGACATTGGCCTTGAAACGCATTAAGCGTTAAAGAGTATCGTTGACGTCATCGCGCTAAGCTAAAAGTACCCAAAAGTTCATCTTCCAAATCGTCTGATTAAAATTTATTTAAAAGTAGGATCCCAAGAAATTCTAGAAAATTACAGGAAAATCGTTTTTAAATGAAACCAGCTGATCGATGCATCGTTTTAATTCATGACCTTGATCCAATGTAAATATATGGTTTTCCAGACCAGAAAATAGATCTCTACTGGGACGATGCATTTTAATTTGCCAGATTACGACCCATGAAAAGATTTTGAACCGATTTCAACATGATGGGATTGTGTGGGGAATTTTAGGAACCTGTCATAAAACGCTTTTCCTTTAAATCGATCCTGAGTCGAAAAAAGCAATTTTTTGTGTCAGAATGGCATGAACTTAGCCCTTGAAAATTTTTAACTTGCCACTTTTGGAGAGTTTCAGAAAGATCTATAACGTAGGTTATGAGTAACCACCTACGCAAAGATGGGATATCAAAATGTCTTCGAACGCTTGAGAAATGATAAAACCTTATTTTTAGTCAAATATACAGTGGTCTATCAAAAAGTGACACATTTTTATTCAACAAAATTTCCCAAAAATGTGTCACTTTTTGATCGGATTTTTTGAAAAAAGTTGTGGTTTCAAAAATTCAATTCGAGAACATTTCCAAAAAACATGGCGAACATTACCTTGGTTTAATAAGCTCGTGACTATCATGCACACATAATCATCCAAGTAGCCGTCATTGATATGGTTCGCGACCATATCCTTGTAGCCCTCATAAATGGAGGAGCGATAGATTGAGGTGGTAACTTCGAGGGTTTTTTCGGAAGTTGACGTCCCTGCAAATTTGAGTGGAAAGCGATACAGTAACATGAGGCTAAGAGTTATTTAAGACGACTGAAACTGGTAACCAGGGGTTAGAGCATTAGAAATGAAAATATACCTGTTTTGGGATTTGCAATTTATTTGGTGTTGTTGCGATAAGTTGAAAAATTGGATACTGTTAATGGACACGAGAACAAAATAATAAATGGAATTAGAGATAGGTTTAGCGCTGCTGATTGGTCGTAGTACAGGACAACATTTGCCTACACGTATAGACTACATTGTAGACTAAAGGCGATGAGTCAGCAGCAATTTAAAAACACTGGTGAATAGACGGTGTCTGGGGGACGTGGCAGGT
>SCLD01095288.1:0-11804 GCA_004367895.1 Oikopleura longicauda | reverse complement strand
TTCGATTTCTTCAATTTTTGAATCACTCTCGATCAAATCCTTCGGCATTTTATGATTACTGACTTTTGATCCTTTTGAACTGAACAAATCAAAATTGATAAGACTGTTAAATGTTCGATAAAATCCAGTCGTATACAGCCACTTGGTCCAGCCATACTTGCGGAAAAGGGTGGAGAGTATCAACAGCACAAGTAGTATGAGCAACAAAATGATAAAAATCAGGGAATAGTTCAACCAGTCCGGCTCTAATGCGATATCGTCATCGAGCTGCACGCTCAACAAGTTCATGTAGCGTGAAGATTGCGGGAAGAACGGACCCGTACTGGGGCAGTTGGATTCGTCCTCGCGAACGGTAATGTAGAATGATGTCGTGGGGCTGTTGCTCAGGTAGAAAGCGTACGTGCCCGGCTGCTCAAATTGGAATGTGAACAGCTCTGATGAGCCCTGTTGCTGGCCAAGGATCTCGTCGACTTCGCGGAAGCCGCCATAGTCGAAATTTTCATTTGTATTCAGCGTATTTTCAGAGTCATACACTGGATAATTGGACGCACTTAGTTTAATGGCGATAACGTCGCCTGTTCCAATACAAGTCACGGGATTGTCAATGCCATCGATAATTGGATCCACTGCCGCTTGACGTCGTGATCGTTCTGTCGCATCTGGACGGAGCGTGTCCTTCAATAGTGCATGCAATTCGTCAATTTCGACTTGATACCCGCCCGTGATTTTCGCCGAGTTCTCATCGGCGTTCATTTCCATCAAGAAGATAGGTTTCAAAATAATCTCTCCATTTTCGCAATTTTGCTCGCCAATGGCGGCGCGACTGTTGATAATTGGAATCAGTTGATCTTGAATTTGGAACGTTACTCGACTTCCATCCGATTGAAGAAGCTCAAGCGAACTGACACTATCTTCACAGCGCCAGCGTAGTGGTGTCGACTCAACATTGATGTTTTCACGGCGACATGGCAAATCACACACTTCATCGAGCTCCGGCTGCTGGCAGTTACATGTGCCGATGGTCTTGTCAAAGGACAAGTACGAACGCGGGTTACACTTCTCGATGCAAAAATCTTCAAACTCGGCCTCAGTCAGGCACTCGCCTTGCTCATTGCGATATGTGCCGGTGCGACAGATAGGATAAATGTGCTTGACACATGCACTGACGGTCAGATGGCTGAAACTCGCGGCCCGATTCGAAACATGTACACAGGGGCGAACCTGGCGCCGCTGACGATGCCTGGCCACCGCATGAGAGACACTTGAGCGAGCCAGATCGATGCTGGAAGTAGTTGATTGGGCACGGGAAACAGGAGAGTTCACTTTCGCCCCCTTCAACATCGCTGAAGGATCCTGGTGGACAACCGATTGGAATCGGGCTGCCTGACGGGCAATAGTATCCGGGTGGACAGCGGTAGGCATTCATTGTCGCTAGGGATTGATTTCGCGGTAGTGGCACATCGTCAACTGCACCAGGCAAACATATAACACCAGATTTACAAGGAATACATGAATCGCGATCGATAGAGCCTTTTGTTCCCGCCGGACATATTGAACACGTACCATCTTCCGTCTTTTGGTAGTCAGGCTCGGTGTCAATGACAGTCTCGCCGTCGACGTTGATTTTGTCGGCTGAGCCACCAGGACACTTGATTGGTCGTGTACATCCAATCTGATTCTCAGCGTCAAACGGACAGTACGATCCGCGCGGACAAGTTATCTCGCGATCATTACCACCGGGACAGTAAGTTCCGGCTTTACAAGGGAAAACAGTGGTCGCATCTGAGCAGAAGAAACCCGCGGGACACGTGTAGTTTCGTGCCGATCCAATGGAACAGAGTGTACCTGGTTGACAGGGAAGGAGATCATCGCGCGACATGCCTTCATCGGGGCAATAATAGCCAACCAGACATCGTTCGCACTCTTTGATTGATGCCAGCTCCGGACGTGCGCCAAAATAACCCTCGGGACATGGCACGGGGAAGTGTGTGATCGAGCTTGACTGGGCGCCCGTTCCAAGTGGACAATAATAACCCTCGGGACATCGCAACTGACGAAGTTGAATACCATCAATGGCTGTCTGATTGCAGTTGTAACGTGGGGGACAAATTTCGCATCCAAGAAGAGAGTCATTGCCCTCAATGTCCGAATATGTGCCCACTGGACAAGGGACAGGAATTGAACTATCCTCGCGACCATAGGGACAATAATGTCCAGCCGGACAGTTCTTCTCAATAACCGGCGATGCAAGTGGACAATATTTCCCACCCGAGCAAAAGTCGCATTCATTGACCGAGCGTGCACCAACACGTGCAATAAGTTTGCCTGGCGGACATTGCATTGGCTCTTCCGTGCCTACTGGACAGTAGTAGCCAATAGGACACTCACCAAACTTGTCACCCTCAGATGTAGGCAATGGATCTCGTGACGATGTCCGGCAGAAGTAGCCAGCGGCACAGTCGCCGCCAATTCGTCCAGCACGACAATACTTTCCGCCGGGACATGGATCACAGTCATCAGACGCATTCAAGCCGGTTTCATCATCGCCAGTGTAGGTGCCATGTGGACATAACAAGGGTGCAAATCGACCACTAGGACAATAATGATGTGGAGGACATGATTGAGGTTCAATGAAACCACTATTTTCACCAAGCGTAACATTTGTCCCAAGACAAAACGAGCCACTGGGACAAACTTTGCACAATGCTTGCTCTTCATCGTCTTGATACTCTCCCGGCGGGCATGGCAATGGTGTCGAACTGCCCTCTGGACAGTGAAAATTTTGGGGGCAGACTTCAGCGGAACTTTCGTCCGATATGCCAGAGGGGCAATACTTTCCAGGCGGACACTTTCCATCAGGAAACTCGAGACCGTCAACGCTACAAACCCAGCCGCCTGGGCACTCAGCACATCGGTCGCCATTTGTTGCTGCTTGTTGATTGTAAAAGAAGCCCGCGGAGCATTTGATGCCTTCGTTGTCACTTGTCAGTCCCTCGCTGTCACAGTACTGACCCGGTCCACATGGTGTCTCTGTGGAAAGCAGATTGTCACCTTCGCAGTAGAAACCAGCTGGACACTTTTCAGTGACCTCAGTAGCGCGATACTGTGAACATGCCGAACCAGGTGGACATTTCTTGCAACACTGATCACTGTTTAGTTGATCGCACTTCGTATCCATAAAAGTTCCAATGGGACAGCCGTCTGTTGATTCGAGATAACCAGTACCTTCAGGACATACACGGCCAAGCTCACATGGTTTTGGTGTCTCTGTTTTCAACTCAGGACAATATTTATCGTCTGGACAAATTTGACATGTGCCTGAGACACCGTACTGTCCAACGGGGCAATCAATTTGGACAACAGCGCCAATGTCATTCTCCGTGTCAACTTTACACTCAGAGGCATCATGACATTTATCGCCAGATTCATTTGAATTGCCTCCTTGACAAATAGTTCCTGGTTTGCATGGGCCAGTATCGCCTTTATCGCAGTATTTACCTGCTTGACAAGGCTGACACTCGTCCGGTTCAATTGAACCTTTTGTTTCCGTTATATTTCCATTGCCACACTCAGTTGCAAGGCCGCCCTTACAATATGAACCGTTCGGACATGGTGTTTGTGTACGTGATTCAGATCCCTCCTCACAGTAAAATCCATCGGCACAAGGTCCTTCGCCCTCTTTGTTCGTGTTGCCAAAGCCAGGGCAAAAGTGACCTGCACCACACGGTAGATCACACGTATCATCTCGCCCTTCGGCATCGTTGAACATGCCCGGTTCACACGGCTGTTTGTCGCCCTCTGGACAATAGTAACCAATTGGACATTTGGCCGGACTTGATATGGCGTAATCTTCCTCAATAGTCTCCTCGCAAATTATTCGCTCGTTTTCATTGTAACAATATTGTGAATTTGGTCGTTTGACAATGTCAATTACAACAGAGCAATCTTCACCTCTTGGGCATGGCTCACACTCTTCATTGGTTCCTGCTCGTTCGTTAAATTCTAGCCTATTGCACGGCAGCTCAAGTGGTTCTCCAGTTGTGCATTTGTGGCCTTCCGGGCAGTCTTCATCAGTACCGTCAATGCACTTTCGCCCATTTGGACATGTGCTTGCCTCACCGTCTTCACAGATGGAGCCAAGCGGACATGGTTGACATTCCGATGATTCCTGATAACCTTCGCCGATATTGATTGTGTTTGACGAACAGGATACTTCCCGGTCGGTTCCTATCTCGCAGTACTTGTTTTGCGAGCACAAGTTTCCGATTTGTGTTGTTTCTTCATCGCAGAAAAACCCGGCTGGACACTTGACGTCGGGCGTTTCGATAAACTCAGTCATGCAAACTTCTCCAGCAGCGCACGAAATTGGTTCATCAGATCCAACTGGACATTTGAATCCAGGTTTACAGAAGCCGTTATCGGCACGATCATTATCCTTGTTGTCAATAGGCTGGGCATCGTCGCTGCCGCCACCACAAAAGTGACCGCCGAAACAGTCATCCAAGTCGTCCTTCGAGTCAGTTGCTTGAAACGGACAATATTTCGTCGATGGACACGGTTTGCATGTTCCATCTGTCGAGCGCTTAGTTTCATCCGAGTAAGTTCCTTGTGGACATGGATATTCATGGTAATCCCCTGTCCCGAGAGGACAATAGTATCCAGCCGGACATGGATTGCCGGTTTTATCTGAAGTTTGCTCACGGCAATAGTAGCCTTCTGGACAATCTTTACACTCAGTTGGCGGCCCATCACTATCGTCACTATAAGTTCCAGCTGGACATGACACTTGAATGGCATTGCCTTCTACCCCTGCCGGACACGAAAACCCGGGTTGACAGTCGCCTCCAATCTCGGGGAATGTTGAATCTGCGCATGTGTCGCGATTGACTTGGTCAAAAGAAGGATTTATCGATCGTACACCGAACTGACAGTAGGTGCCGGCTTCGCATGGCTCAATATGTGAGCCGCCTTCGCAATAGTAACCGCCTGGACACGGACTACACTCGACGGCGGACTTGAGGCCAAAGTCGCGTATAAATTCTGGTTGTGAGTATGTTCCCGGAGGACATGGCTTCGGTTCATTCGGTGCCACTCGTGACGTCTCGGCTTCACAAAAATGTCCAGCTGGACAATTTTCGTATGGGTCTGTTTCAGTTGCAGTAGATGCATCACATACTATGCCAGCTGGGCACGGGTCACATTTCTCCTGGCCAATTGCGAGCGCATATTCACCATCGTTACAAGGCTTTGGCGAATCGGAACCGGCTGGGCAATGTTTCGATACGGGGCAAAGCGTTATCGGCGACGTGCACGAAGTTGCGACGAAACGGTCATCAGTTGAGCATGTTGAGTGACTGCCAATGGGACAATACCACCCGGGTGGACAATCTTCCAAGTCATCAGCAGTTCTCGCTTCGCCTCGATAATTGCATACTTTACCGGCTGGACACGGAACACACTCTGTCTTGCCTCCCTCGATTTGATACTCGCCGACATTGCACGGTTCTGGTTTATCCATATTTGCATTCGGACATTTGTGACCGGCGGGACATTTCTTTTGAATGGGGACACTACTTGGATTACAGTAGCTCCCTGTCGCGCAGTCGTACTTATCATCGTTGATGGTATCGATGGTTATAGCTTCCTCAAAACAATTTCGACCGCCTTCACACGGAGTGCATTCTGCAGCTGATGCCAAACCAGGTGTCTTTCCGTAAGTGCCTTCGGGACATGCATCTGTGGTGTAGTCAGTATGTCCGGCCTCACAAAAGTATCCGAGTTGACAGAGCTCTCCATCAATCACATTCGTTGCACCTTCATCACAGTGATATCCTGCCGCACAATTAGGAACAGTTGCTTCATCATCAACAGTAAGACCAGTTCTTTCACATGCTTTCCCCGTCCAACAAAGTTCACATTCTTCCGGCATTGATATACCGGCTTCTTTTCCATATCTGCCACGTGGACACGGGTTCTGCTGTTTATTGAACGTTCCAGCTGGGCAATAGAATCCGAGGGGACATTCAAATCTGTCAGAAGTATCCACATCGACATCAACGCCAATCGGAGCCGACTCTGCGCAAAATTTTCCGGCGGGACACTCAAGACAATCTGACCGCCCTTGATCGTGTTGATATGTACCGGGCGGACACGCTTCGGGGGATTCCATATGCGAGGTGGGACATTTGTGGCCTACTGGACAAATAATCTCATCGCCGTCACGGCAATAATAGCCTTGAGTACATCCTGAGGACAAAGATGGATTATCGGGAAGCAGTGTGCCTAAACCACTCCAGTCGCATCTGTAGCCAGCCAAACACGGTATACAGTCATTTTCATTTCGAGCGCCGGTCTTTGTAAAATATGTTTTATCCGGACAAGGCGTTGCACTGTGAGTTTTGTCCTGGAATAGTTTCGACCCGAGCGGACAATAATGACCAGGTGGACATAGTTCACCACAAAAGCTAGCCTCACTATTGCAATGCTCTGGTACAGTCGGGCGACCATATTTTGTACCTTCTGGGCATAAGTATCCCTCAGCACACTAAATAATATTCTAAATAAAGAACCGCGTATGAGTAAGTACCTTGAATGTTTCATTCGTGTCATCAACATCGTCCGGTGTCATTCCGCTCATTGGACAATAATGTCCCGGTGGACAGTTTGTCCCCTCATCGGCAGTCTCCTCAGCACAGTAGTAGCCTGGATCGCATAGCGAATCGGGTGGCGTTGGCGAAGTCGCATTTGTGCCAAGTGGACATTTGTAACCAGTGGCACATGAACCTGTCGGAACACTGGTACCCGGCTTCTCACAATATTTACCGGCGTCACATGGCTGACACTCATTTTCGGCCATCAGCCCTTCACCAGTGCCTATTCTACCTTTTGGACACGGATACTGAATCGGCGACTTGGTGTACTCGGGGCAATAATAACCCGCTGGACACAAATTCTGTTTCATTTCAGTATCGGAAGTCGCACCAGCACAGTAAAACGTTGCTTCACATGGAAGACAGCTCGTTGAACCTTCCGCTGAGTATTCACCCGGTGGACATGGTTCCGGTTCTACATCAGACGTGGGACATTTGAAGCCGGCAGGACATTTGCCCCAATCGGGAAATACGACATCGGAGCATATTTGCGCGTTGTCTGATGTACCATAAGCACCGGAACGGCAGAACTCGCCCTCCTCACACTCAACCTTTTCGTTGTTGTTGCACAAATAGCCAGATGGACATGGTGAACATTCACTTTGACTTGAGAGCCCTGTTTTGTGACTGATCGTGCCAAACTCACATGTGAACATATCGCCTTCAGTACAATAAAATCCTGCATCACACGTTTCGGCTGAATCCGTGCAATTATAACCGTCAGCACATGTGACACAATCGGTTGCGCCCTGGCTGAACGTTGTTTGCTTATTGTTTGTGCACGGCGACTCTTTTCCATTTTGACAAAAAGACCCGACGGGGCAAATAAAAATTGATGACGCTTCAACTGCTGCGCCACTCTGACAAAAGTATCTGGAGGAGGAACAGTCGTAAGCGTTTTTTAAGTCTGATTCTGTCATAGCCGAATTTGGGCAGTACTTATTTTCGTCGCAAGGTGTGCATTGACTGATCGAGGTCGCACCGGGTCCATCGTTGTCCTTCATGTAAGTGCCTGGTGGGCAAGCTTGTTTGATTGCTTTGTTTGCTGGACAATAAAAGCCTAATTCGCATGGTAGACCAGTTAAACAGTCGAGTCCCTCGTCACACGTTCTGTCGCTAATATTGGCCAATTCATCCTCGTCACAAGATTCACACGCTTTACATGCGTCGACACTGGTAGCTCCGGTTCGGTCATTATACGTTTTAGCCGGACACTTGATAATGCATTTATTAGCTGCATGGTTTGTCGAGCCCTTCCATCCTTGCTCTTCAGTGCTAAAGCCTTTGTCGGGACAACCGTTAACGGTCACCTCGCTGCCTTCAAACGGACAGTAATGACCCATTGGACAAATAAAGTTTTCATCGTCATCATTCGGATCACTTGTTTGACCAGCTTGGGGGTTTGGCAGAGTTGAACCTTTGCCGCATATAAAACCTTTGACACAATAGCCAGATATGTCGCTTTGAGCAGGATTGATACAAAAGGCACCAGCGGGACATGCGTCACAATCTTCCGATTTTTCACCCTTGGTCGTACTTCGCAACGTACCGGCTTGGCAGGAATATTGATGTTTGAACTTCGTCTCACTTGGGCAATAGTGACCAACAGGGCACTCTTGTGGGTTCACCACGCCGCCTTCATTTTCAAATGGATCACAGTAATATCCGACCTCACAGGTTTTGCATGTACTCTGCTTACCTTCATCTTGGTACTGACCAGATTGACACGGCACTGGAAACGGTGATTGATCGGTCGTACTTGGGCATTTATGCCCCTTTTCACACTCAAATGCTTTTCCATCGACGCAGTTAAACCCATCACTACATCGTCGTGGTGGAGAAGTAAATGGGCCAGGAAAATCTGGGGCAAACTCGCAATTCCACCCCGGTGGACACTTTTTACAGTGTTCCACTTTTTCCGCCTTACGTTGATCGTTGAATGTGAATTCTGGACACGGCTCATGCGTGGTAGTTCCAGCTGTACAATAGTGACCCGCGTCACATCGGCCACTTGAGGGTGTTGGTGTAGATGATCCACTTGGACAAACATATCCTGGGTAACATTTAAACGTGTCCCCTATCATGTCGTCAGCAGTCATGTATTTCGAGGGGCAGAATTTACCGGCATTACACGGTGTAGGTGAGACCGATCCCTCGCCACAATAGTTCTTCACTCCACAAGCACGTTCAGTAGGTCTTCGGGCACCACCATCGCAATAGTATCCAGGTGAACATAGACCGCTTGGAGCTGAGAGCCCTTCTTGACCACAATAAGAACCGGGAGTACATTCAACACACACTTCGTCGGTAGTTGCGCCAATCTGATTGCTGAATGTTCCTTGCGGGCATGGGTAGTCAAACTTGGATTGTGTTTTATCGGGACACCAATGCCCCACTACACAGGCTCCGCGCAAGTTGTCGACTGCGCCGATTTCGTTGGCACCAGCATAACAGTATTCACCAGCTGGACAATCAATACATTCTGGTTTTTCAGCTTCATTTTGATATGTTCCTGCCGGACAGATAGTCGGATTTGAGGAGCCAGCCGGACACATAGTTCCCATTTTACAAGCGCCGCTCTTGTCTTCATCCACATTTGCCGTCGTTGGTTTCGACTCAACTCGAGATCTGCACCAGAAACCTTCAGGACATACGTAATTTTCTGTAAGTGTAGCTAACGAATTTATGCCAGAGACTGGACAGTAAAAGCCGGCCGGACAATACATGCATTCAGTTGAATCCATCAGCAGCTCGTTATCGGACCAGGTACCCGGGGGACAGTCTGTCGCAATGCCATTTGTGCAATACTGTCCAGACGGACAGTTGCTTATTATTCCGTTCTGACACAAATAACGATCGGGACATGTTTTGCATATAGTTTCGCCCATGCTTGAAGTGTACTCAATTCCAGAACAAGCTGTTTTGAGCCCACCTGAACATGCAGAGCCAACTGGACAAAGAATTTGACGGGACAAAGAATTGGTCTCATCATATTCACAATAGTACCGCTCCATGCACTCGTCAGGGGTGACCATGGCAAGACGATTACAATAACCGCCGCTGGTACAGTTTTTGCACTCTTCGCGTGAAGCAGCCTCGAATTCGTCACCAAATGTACCAATGGGACATGGTGTTCGCTCGCCATTTGTGCAGTAATAACCTTGACCACAAGGCTCTTCGTTACTGCCCTCGCAGTACTTTCCATCTGGACACGTTGTCTCATTGTCCTCGAGCTCACCGGTGCCTTCTGGACATTTTTGTCCTGGTGGACATGCCAGACAAAACTCGTCACTGTACGCACCGAGCTTATCATTGTATGTGCCCTCATCACAAGGTATTTTGTCAACTCCGCCAGGGCAATAGTAACCCTTCGGACATTTGAAGTCATCTTCGTTTGTGTAGACATCAATGTCACAATCGCCATCATGTTTTGGTGTGCTGGTTCGACATTTTCCCATGCAGTTGAAACCTGCAATACACGGCTGACAGATATCAGCACCGTATGACGATGAAAACATGCCAGCCTCACATTCTAGACACGACTTATCGTCAGTTTTGTCCTTACTGGCGACATTATTATAAGTGCCTGGCGTACAATGTCGTTTCTGTCCACCTTGACAGTAATGACCCACGGGACAGTTCTCGGATTTTTCAAGGCCCGGTTGGTCACACAATTCGCCGTCTTCGCAGGGAGTAGGCTCTGACATAGAATCAGTGGGGCATTTATGATACTTAGGACACTTGCGTTGGATTGGACTCCCTTGTGGACAATAATTACCCGCCACACACGATTGAATTGTCAAAAGTGTGCTGCCCGACTCGCAAAACGAGCCGATTGTACACTCGACAGGGTTCTCGGTGGATCCGTCTGCTTGACTACACATAAAGCCAGCGGGACATTTCAAACACTGAGCCAAACTGAATGCACCTTCCAGAGACCGGTACGTCCCATCCAGGCATTGCGTTTTAACACCTCCTGCGCAGTAGTAGCCTTTAGGGCACAATTCCATTTGACTGCTATCGGAGATGGCCTCAACATCACATAAAAAGCCATCTGGACAGTCCATAGGCTCGGACATGGCCTTTTCTGGACACCATTTAGTAAGGGGACACTTTTGACATGTGAGACTATTTTCAGGACGATAGTTGCCGACGTCACACTGATCATTTGGATCGGCGTCTTTTTGTCCATTCGCACACGCGTATCCAGGTCGACATGGGTACTGAGGGTCCTCACCCGTTTCCATTTTTGTTGTTGGACAATAAAATCCTGCGACACACTCCTTACATTCTGTTTGGCCTAGTTCATCTTGGTATTCACCAGGTTGACAGGGCTGAGGCATGTACAATTTTTCGTCAGCGCACTTATGTCCCTTTGGGCATTCCAACTGCTCAGGAGAACCGCCGGGGCAGTAGTAATTTTTCTCGCACTTTTCGGGCACATCCGTATTGTCAGGACAGTAGTATCCGGGCGGACAAGGAACTTGTTCTGACGCACCGGCTGGGCAGTAATTGCCTTCTTTGCATGGCGCTTTGTGTTGTTCACCTTCACAATAGAATTTGGCTTCGCACGCATACGCAGTGAGTGAGGATATGCCGGGTTCATTGCAGTAGTAACCAGCTGGGCATGACTGGCATGGTGTGGAGCGACCTTTGATATTTGAAAATGTTCCCGCTGCGCACTTGGTATGAACCGGTGAATCTGAGCCCTCGTCAGGACAATAGTGTCCGGCGTCACACAATCCACAGCTGTTTCCTTGACAGTCATTGTCAGACCGCACGGGAAATTTGACTTTGGCTCCTTTCTCTGCAAAATGACCTACGCCAATCAAACGGTCGTTTAAGTCATCCAACTTTAATCCAACTGCATCACAATATCGTCCAGGTTCGCATAGCGTGCATTCATCTTTGCTCTTCAAGTTTTCACCGCCACCATAAGTACCCCTTGGACATGGTCTCGGGTATTTCTCAACATAACAATCCTTCGTGACATCATTACAGGTTTTACCCTTGTCCTTACAACTACACTTTACTACGACGCCATCCAAGTGAGCAGATGTACCTTCGCAGTAAAAACCAACGGGACATTTGGCGAAATCAATGTTGCCACGTCCACTACAAATACTACCAGGTGGACAATGTTTACAGACAGCC
>SCLD01095276.1:0-11811 GCA_004367895.1 Oikopleura longicauda | reverse complement strand
CGGCTTCAACACGGATGCGTCGCCCTTTGAACCCTTTTTGATTTTTGACGACTTATCCGACAGTGTCTGAGTCGATGAGTAGCCAATGCCGACGCCATTATAGATGCAGCAGCATTCGGCGGCCAGTTCCAAGATGTGCGCCAGGGGCAAATAGCCGAGCCATAGATCTGAAATCACATGTGTCAAACAAATATTTATTTCCGCCCTGTCCAACCAAAAAAGTAAACCCGAGGTTAAAATCTAGGAAAAAATCCAATGACTTGAAAAAACTATAGAAGCGATAGCGTAAATAAGTCAAATATTACTTATGCAACACTACGAATGTAGATTCTCCCAATGAGGTAATATAGACTCACCGTCCTCACGCAGCGGATTGTCAAACGCAATCAATCGTTGGCCAAGGCCCGACGAGCCGGCAATCAGATTGCCATGCGACAGTAGCACTCCCTTTGGTTTGCCAGTCGTGCCCTAAACAGCGCTGTCAATTTTCCACTTTCACTTTCAAAGGGACCCCACCGATGTGTACATAATTAAAGCGATCGTGTCAACTGTTATGGTCGCGTTTGGATTCGACTTTATTTTCGACATCCGCCCTTTGTCCAGTACATCGTGGAATGAGTACAGCTCCACTCCAAGATCCGTGTTCGCCTTGTCCAGCATTTTCGAGTGATTTTCGAATGGCGCGTAAATGACCTTCGAAATATTCGGCACCGTTTTGATGATGCCCGGCATTTTCGTCTCGACTAATGCCGCCGACGTGATGATGACGTCAATTTCGGCCTCTTCGAGCGCCGCAGCCACCGCCTTTTCGCCCAGTGTTGCGTAGACAGTGACGATTTGAATATTGTGGGCGAAGCATGCCTTTTTAAGAGAGCAAAGTCAAAGACTGATTCTGATTAAAAAGAGTAAACCTGTGCGGCAATCATCCACTCAGCGCGGGTCTCCATGAAGAAACAGACACGCTTGATCCCTAACTCGGACAGGCCCGATGCAAATTGACGAACTTCGCGGCCAAACGTTTCAAACGTCTTCCACTTATAGTTGCCATAGACCGCCTGTGTTTGTTAATGCTACTTGTTGTGCGCTACCAGATGTTGTCGCTTACCTTTTTGAACACTTTCCCACTTGGTTGGGGCTCGTCCACCTCAGACTGTTTCGTGGGATTTTAAATTTATCACTTGACATAGATCAAATAATATGTAGCTCAAATATAGATCCCCGTTGCAAAAGTTCACGCGTTCCAAGGGCCTTACGCTCCGGGTAAATCTGGCAGATGCGTTCGAGACACTCGGGCAAGGTTAACTTGTCGCCAAATGCCGATTTGAGCAGGGGCTGTTACAGTTGATATTAGTGTCTGAACATCAACTATTGATGAAAAACCTGATCGGGATAATAGTTCGCCACCCAGGGCTTCGTGACGTCGCCATCGATGGCAACTGACTTTTGAAAGCCCTGGCTTGTCTTGTACTTGCTCGTCATCTTAATTTGAGAATTTTTTAACGCCGCTGTACTCTTTACATTCGAAAAATAACTTTTATTATTTGACTGCTTCATATGAAGAGAACCGAGCGCCCGAGTCTCACGCGCAAACATTGATAAGAGTACCGTCTGTGAGTCACCATTCAATTATAACAGTATATTATCGGCGGCTAATGGGTTAGCATTGACGAAAAATAGGCGCTAACATGTCAGACGCAGAATGCGCATGATTTTACTGTATAAAAAGTTGTCCTAATTTATCCCGAACCACATTATGTCAATTAGACTTTGACAGAAGAGAAAACTGAAATCAAAGCCTTTGATTCAAAGGACTGAAACTATCTATAATTTAAGAATGAACTTGTTGTATCAGTAAAGTTCATCAGTTAAAGTTTAAACATAAAGTGCATGTTCCTCGAGTGTGTATGCATTCAAAAGCGGGTCTTACTGTCTACATAAATATGGTCAAATCGCGAAATAGTTAAATAAGTTTTGACACGTATGTGTAAGTATATTTGTAATCAAGTTTAACGCGTGCTCTATAAATGGACAGGTTCCCATGGATTCACAGTCATGGTTTCAAACTTACCCAAGACACCATATCAGGCACAATGTATACCAGATCGACCAGTGCGGCTCCGGCCCATAGTATCTGATTGAATAGCACTGCCCAGAGCGGCGTTGTGCCCTCGTTTTTTGAATCAGCCATTTCGATTTCTCTGAAGAAAACACGACCCCGTTTAATAAGCAATTTGTAGTGATTTTTGTACTGCTGTGTCTGTATGAGTCACGGTTATGGTGTGTGACATAAGTACGTGCATGTACGAAGTGCTGATCACGTAAAACACCATCACCGTAGAGTCGTTGTGCAATGTTTGTCACCGGGGTCCGTTCTCTAAACTTGATTCTTCTGGTTGCGAAAATAACAAAAAAGGAGAAGTCCATAGGATGTATGGCCTGATTCATGAAAGCGTGTGCGTAGGAGTTGTCTGCAGGGTGTACGTATAATCGCCCACTTACAGGCTACATCCTTTTTTTCTCTTACTCAATTCAATTCAACTAAACTGTCACACATTTCGTAATTGTGACGACAGTAAAAAATGATTTTGTTTGTTGCTACGCCATGTGAATGTGACTTTGATTGCTTAGCATCTCCAAAATGAAGTCATCTTTTTTTATTTCACCCGAAATGGCATGATATGGATATGTATTTGCCCACTAATAGTGAATTGTTCATTCGTCAAACAACGTCACATTCGCGTATTTTACACTTTTCCGGTTTGACGTGTCGCATTTGTAGTAAATGGGCGTTGGCATAATTTGGCATGACACTGACACTCTGTCGAGTGTCTGTCGGACTATATTACTGCAACAGTTAGCAGGCGAAATTGTACAATTGTACAGCCGATGATCATCGGCCGAAACTTCAGTATAGCGTAAACTTCAGACCATTTTCGGTTGAATTATTAATCATTTTCATTATTAATTTGCGTAAACGACTAACCCATAACAAGGTCTTCAGAGATATATATCGGATATAGAAACGAGAATAAGAAAAAATTAACGCGGTTTAACATTAAAGCGGTGTGAATTGGGTTCCCCGTAAGTTTAGTTGATCCAAATCTGTCTTAGTCGGAGTTATGTGGCCTCTTAGGAAACATCCTCTCTTGCCAGTAAGTCCTTGGCTCAAAAGTGGTAGTGTAGTGTCTTTCAACCTTGGCCGGAAGAAAACTAAATATAAAGGAGCTTCTCTCACTTCGGTTTTTCATTCAGACTGACTGAATGAGTTTCAGAGTAGCATTTCTCGTGTTAAACTGCTGCTTAGGCAAGCTATGTACGAACAAGAGTAAGTGGTTTTCAACAGTCCAGATGTAAGTTGTCTCAGTAATCTCGGCAAAGTATGGCGATTTGTGTGAAAAAAAGGCGGCCGTTGGCAATATGAACGAATTCAATGACAAAATGGGTTTGATAAACTCTGTTTTGGGTAAGCTTGATTTTACTCTATAAATCGTCTTGATCCAGTCTATGTCGACAGACCAACTACAAATAATCAACAAGTCAAGGGAGACAGCACTGACTTCTCTTTCAAATCAGGTAACAACAATGAGACTCCATATGTATTGGTGATTACGTAAAATATTGCGTAAAGGCTGTCGACGCCTTGGTCCCACACATATTGCATCCACATCATCAACAAACAAGCGACAAGGTCAAGGTCAGAAAACTTACAATTTCAACAACTAAAGCTAAACTGGCTGTTTGAACATAGTTGAAACTGCAAATGTATGACAAGACAAAGGGTGGTGGCCTCCGATTATTCAGCAATTCGATTTTACGAAAAATGGAGGCAGACTTTGTTTTTAATGAATTCAAACTTTACAACAGCTTGAACAGTGTTGAATGACTTGACAATCGGTATCCCTCACTAGATTGTTTGAGAGTTTCCAATCAGTTGTATAAAGTACTATTCTAATGTGATAACAGATTGTTATGTTATATAAACTAATTAATGATAATATAAGACATCATAATGGCATGAGCTGACTTTTCAAATCGAGCAAAGATGTAGTAGTTTTCTGTTTAATAAAAACGCACTTTTGACCTCTTTCAACACTCCCTCTAGACGCCTTTACCGTAAAAGCTCTGCGAAAAGTGAATTGCTGAATAATTGGGGACACTACATAAAGGGAACCATGCAGGACGAAAAACGTGACACAATGAGCATGTTGGATTATCGAATTTAATCTTGTTTGAAGTAACACAATAAACAATTTACAAGTTTACAGTCTCATGCACACTCATCGAGTGCAATGTATCGAGTCAGATGGTTTCAGTCAGACACCGGGCAACTGGCCAGAGTGCTTCTCCACATATTCGCGCTCCTTCTTCGCATCGTCATGCTTACGATAAATCATGTAGGTAAGAATACCGGCGCCGATTAACAAAATTATCAAGAAAATTGATTGATAAATCATTGTATTATCGGTCGCGGTCTCTTCGTCCTCGGCTTCCTCCTCGTAGAGATAATCTGAAGAGTAGTTTAGCCACAAATGATTAAACTTTGACGTCAAACCTTCATAGATGTACTCCTCATAGACATACTCTTCATCTGGGTAGTAGTCCGTCTCGGGATACTCATAGCTTGTTACCGCCTTCAACTGGGTCATTGTTATCAATGACTGGCCATACGGTGGTATATTACTTGTAACTCGGGTTTGTTAACCGTTTCAAAATTAGAAACTCTCACTAGACATATTAACAACCCGTAATAGCTAGTCATTGGCTCGCGTGTCGCTTGTAGTGAAATGACAAAACCTTGTTTGAGCAGATTGCCAGTGGGCCCATTTTGCAGGGTGAGTTGTATTTGATTTCGTTTGGTTATAATAACACCTTTATAGTGTTAATTATGATTAGCCCCTTCGTGCCGTCAAATAAGATTTAGGGTGCAAGGTATCGTGTTTAAATCGTATTTTCAGCGTCACTTGACATCAAATATTTACTAGTCAACTAACACTATCCTGGATTATTTTTACAAATCTTGAAGTTTGTCCCTGCTCCCATATAATCATCCCGCAACTCTAAATGAGCCCCAGAGCAATACTCGGCACTATTGGTGTTGAGTCGGAACTCATCAAACTTGAGCTTGATCCTGCTGCCCATTGGCGTCTGTATTTTCCAGCTGCATTGGCGCTAATTGATCGTTAATGCGATTCTAACGAGCGTGGCGGCATTACCTGTAGATTACGAACCCCCTGCGGAAATTTGGGACTTCGAATTTCGCTTGTTTGACCAGGGCGAAGTCTAAAAGGCGTATATTATTCTTAATGCGGTAACAGTGATCAATGATCAGCCGGACATCGGGGTTTGACAAAATGCAACGTAAAAATGTTGGTCTAGGCGTTTTCCCAAAGGGGTGACAAGGGGTGTAGAATGCCGTTTTTTGGTGAATATTAAATTATGTCATGAGAGGCAACGCAAATAATAACTTACATAATGTTCGAGTTTCCGCCACATGGATCGCCACCACCGAGTCCTTAACATAAACATCATTATGAAAATTATGGGTTCAATGTTACTGTTTGTGACTCGTTGATAAGAGTGTAATCTTGCAGCTTCTATTTAAAAAGTTCAAGTATCGATAAAAGCTCAAAATTAAATCACGGCCATGAACTCGACTTGATTAACGTCTTGATTGACGTTTTGGTTTCCAGAATTGGGCTTATCCACGGCCCGGTCATGATTTTTGATTGGATAGTGGATGATCTATGGGCCGAGATGTTAGGTTTAGAAGTGAACACCTGAATCGACATTTGATGTAACAATTTCTCTGCTCATGTCGCATTCTTTGCATACTGCAGCGTCATGTTCCAGCTAACCACGGTATTGAATAAAGTGTGTCAATAACTCGTCGGTTGCCAAGTAAGCAACCCGTTATTATGATCTTTCCGTTTAGTCCAAAACATATACGGACACATAAACCCTCTCGTTAAGTTGATTCACTTTATGTCAAGAAAAATCCCACATGCCCAAAGTTAGAAGCGAAGAAATCTTAATTTTTTGCATAATTAAAAAACACCGCCATTGATGCCGCGGCCTTGATTTTGGTGTGATTTTCAGGGCGTGTTAGACATGCATAACCGGGCCGCCCAGTACCAGTTCAAGCAGACCGCATTCTTGGCCTAAGTTCTGCACTGATCTGCAACGAGATGTTCAACGTGCGGTTAGTTACTTTTCGAGCCTTTTAGTCAGTAATTGGCGTGACACAGAACATGACTTTATCTAAGCAAAGACTCTGAAATATTTGACTCTGTCGTTTCATAATTGCATATTTTTCAAGCAAATAGACTCTGAAGTCCTTATCGCCGATTCCCCCTTATCATGATGATAAATACGGGGAAATAACGTAACAAAATCGGGATCAATGTCATTCGCATGTCAAGATGGATTACGCTCTGTATTGAGCTTGTCAAAATGCGTGATCGTGTTCTAACATTCAACGTTTAGAGGAAACATTACAAGGACAAAAAATGTTGCCAATTCACTGCGCCAATTATGGATCCGCTCGAGTCAAGTGTGTGCTTGCGTGTATGTGGCTTTACCTGCATTGCCGTAACTATTGTAATTACGCTGTGGCGGCTCATGCGAGTACGAATTACCATAGTACATGGGCCGCTGCGTTTCAGGCTTCTGGCGTTGTCTCTTCTGGTTGACTCTGTTTAGCAGTGATGTGTATCTCTGTGCATTTATTAAAATAATTAAATTAATTAAAAACTTCATTTTGTTTTGTGCTGATTGTAGCTGAAAAAAGGGGGAGCGACCCGTCAAAAAGTGCCGTAAGAAGTTTTTTGGTGTCCAGTGGGCAACAGAGCGCGCGCACCCATTTTTGGGGGTGGAGGATGCAGAAGGTGGAGTCTGGTGCTATGTAGCCACTCGATTTCAAATGTTCCATTCTAGAACTGACGTAAGCCTCGTAATTGACTCGTGAACGCGACTGAAGGCGACAAAGTTCACGTTTCGAACTTCCGGAATTAGCTCGATTCAAACTCCATTAGCTTACATTCGTCAATAACTCGTAAATTATACATTTCTCGGCTATCTGAGAACATGATACACTAATCTAAATGCTGTGTTTAGGCCAACACAAAATACAAGATAACATTGTTCTGAACAGCTTGAAGTTCTAACGCGAACTAAGTTCTAAATTATGAGGTATTTTGACATGGGACCGAATAACGTAGTAGTAGTAAAATTACGTAGTTAAATTTCACTGTAAAAAGCGTGTTCAATACGGCTCATCGGGCAAGAAGTTGCGGTTTCCGCGAGAGGCCTACACCCGGGGTAGACCATGTTCCGGACGGGATTAAATGCAGATTTGGCTTAGATATAATGTTATGTGAGTGTGAGAGGTTTAAAAGCAATCTCAAGTTTTTGTCGGCCAATCACTAACCCAAAAAATGTCGATACAAGTGTCTTTTGTTAAAAGCGTTCTAATCTATAATTTCGAAACACGGATTTTAAAGAACAGAATGATCGATTCAAGGTCAACCTTTGACCAATTATACAAACAGGACGCGACGAGGTGCCGGTTCTAAAACGAGTCATCAATTTGCAAATTGTAATTTTATTGTCTAACGCCAAATATAAGCAATGGCTCGATGTCGTGTCAGATTTTTGTCCGAAGTTTTTTTGAAGAAAGAAAGAGAGAATGCGACTTTTTCATGTCACAGCCGTTGTGGTGGGCGCAGTTCACTCGGGCGGGGACGACGATTTAATGCCGATTCAACCTTGGCCAGGAGGAATGTTTCTTATCTGACCTGGCTTTTCGTGAAGCCTAAGTTTGACTTAATCGTCATTAGCTGAAGGGGATAATGCACAGGTCATTCGCTGTTAATTTGACTTGAACATCATTAGGCCGCAATAGATAGCTTATGGACGTAATTATGATAAATACGAAGTGGTCAATCCCCTTCTTTGGTTACGACAAAACTGCACGATAAAAGCTAACAAGTAATAAACGTTTCGGATAAGCCCTAAGTGTCCAATCGTCTCACATTTCTGGACCGGGAAATGATATATTTTATGCGAAACGCGACTTGAAACAAATGACCAGCAATGGAGTCGATATTACCGGTCTGAAGGTGAGCATTTCATGTTAGAACATTTTTCGAAAAAATGAAACTTTAGAACGTGCCAGGAAAACGGAAGGGCCATTTGCGCGGCACAATTGACCATGTCAAGTGGTATGAGCGGCAAGAGATTGACGGCAATGAAAAGACAATTTTGCCGTGGTCGTTTCATCCGTCGTTTCCAGATAAAGAAATGGTCACGTCAGGAATGGTTTCTTATTTACTGTTTTAGCCCTTTGCTTTAAACCGTAATGAATTTCAATCAGTTCTAGGTTGACAAGGCGATCATTTTTACAATGATAGTTGATGGTGCTAACTCTAGCTTGGCAACGTTCGTTTCTTATCGGATTTATTTTGAATCATCATTTGACTCCACTTAACGCTAGATGACGTCCTAATGGACAACCTAACTAATCGACCGCACCAAATTTAACGCCATGTCCCGAATATCGAATAAGACTTGTGCGGAAATCTGACTTGCCACTGTCTTTCTCGTAAGTGTTACGCCCTCTGTCGTGTTTAGAAGTTTGACCCGATACGAAACCAAGTAAACAGCCCTAAACGCCATGAATCGCGATCTGTGTGTGGCGTTGGTTGAGGTGGCACCTGAAGACATGAATAAATTTCAACACGGAATACTCGATACAGGGCTCGACACATAAGTTCATAGGTTAGAATTGGTACATTACCGCTCGAACAAAACCGTATTTTAAGTTTGAAAATTCAATACAATAATCGGATCAGTTTATGATCGTGATTTAGATTAAACGTTTTCACTGTCGAGCCCTGTTGACTACTAACCCATCAAAATGGATGTTGGTCAACAATGGGCATCTCGGAGGGTTTCCAAGGTGCGTCCAACGCAAGTGTGGTGACGCTTGGGGCACCCGCCACCTGGCAACTGATGGGTTTGGATGAGACTTGTGTTGTACATGAGTTTATTCACGCATTGGGTTTCGCCAGGAGGGATCAACAGATTTTGTGTGCAGTTCATGTAGCTCTGATTTTATTTAAAAAATTAAAACTTATATCTGCAAGGATAAAATGAAAATGTTGATCCAAATTACAGACCACGAACATGCTCGTGTTGATCGCGATCACTTCGTCGAGGTTAACTGGCGTCATACTGACACACCGGAGCTCTTCGTCAAAAGTGGCAATGATTCGATTGAGACACAATTTCCATATGAGATCAGATCAATTATGCACCACTGCTCTGAATGTGGCTCCAATGGCATGGGCCCAGTAATGCATCAGGGCTCGGCAAACGTGTCAATGTCTTTTTTAAATCTCAGTATTAGGAATCGGAAATAAGTCCAAAAGTGATAGGTTTGCCGAGCCCTGATGACACGACACGATGGTGGCCACTTTGAGTCGGGAAAAGTGATGACAACGACTGATGCGCTTCAAGTCAACCAATACTACTGTCCAGTTTGGGGTTGTGCAGTATATAAACAGAAATGACACACTTTGATCTATTTTTAACTTGGGTTAACCCCATAATAACAGAAAGCGAAACACAGACGACTTTTTGTCCCAATTTGGATGAGCTTGGCTTCAGAAGGCCAGTCCTCCCACATCGAATCTGTGACGGACGATTGGATTGTCCCGGAGGCAGTGATGAAAACGGGGAAATGGCACTGTGCAATCACGGCGGTGGTACAAACAATGGATGTTGCTCAAGTCTGCTGACGTCAGACGACGAGCGTTTTGATGTTGCTGGCTTATTGTTCGGTCGTGACTTCTACCAATCCGTTGACAATCCGGATCATGTTATCTTTTATCTCACTGATCGTTGGTTCTTAGGCAGGGTTCGTCGTCACTAGCAAAAGTTAGACGTGAATGGCGCCGAACCCACAAGGAATAAGGTAAACACGTCTCACCAATGTTGTGAGTTATTAACTTCAACCATTCCAGTGGCATGCCAAACGGTCACTTTGATTACGCTGTTTTCGTCGAGACTCCATCTCAATGTCCGCCGTTGGAAACGTGGTCAGTGGGATCAATCACGAAAAGTGTCTTGTGTGCCTCGACGGGAATTCTGCTTGATGATGGCGACCAGTGCCTAAGGGCGTAGTTCATGTAGTTATTTTCCGACTAGTCTCGTTCACACCACCAATGTTGAATTCGATTTTCAACACATTGACTACGCTCTTAAGTGCGTCATGCCCGGCTAATTCCGTCTGTGTCGATTTATTCAAACATCACCAATGTTTGTGTAATGTCGGTTTCGTTGGGCCGCAGTGCAACCCAATCCAGCCAAGTGACGAGTGCTCTAATGGGACGCACGATTGTCACTTCTTTGCCGATTGTATAGATTTGGGCAATGAAATGCTGCAACTACTATAAACGCGTTCAAGTTCGGTCATTTCAATTCCCAAAAACAAGACCAACCCAACGGCCACGCGTGCAAATGTAAAGAAGGCTATTATGACGTTGATCTAAGGTGAATTTGATTGCTTAAATTTGAAACACTTCCGGCAACATTACTCGTTGTATAACTCGAGAATAACTCGTCATCTAAACCTTGATTCTCAAAGCAACCCTGGTCATTTCTGTTCGTCAAGTCTTCCCTGTTGCAAAGTGTTTGAAATCGGCGTTCCCGATCATGATCACTACAATGCAGTGTGTACAGCGACACGCGAGCAATCGAATGGTTTCATCGATTATACGTGCGAGCCAAATGTCGCTTTTTCGGATCACTGGTGGAGTTATCCAATGTCGATGCAATATGCAAGCAAGCAACTGCATCAGTACTTTCTGATGAGTGGCACTTTACGTGAAGCTGACAATTTGAAATGGGACAATATTTGGGATCAGCAAGAGGTCCCGTTTGATTCGGCGTTAAAGTGTCCTCGTTTGGGCGAAGGAATGTGTGACTTTACTTTTCGGTTCATTTGCATAATTGACGCTTATCACATTCAGTAAAGAATCAACGTTCAACAAAATGACGACAAAGTGCCGTGAGTACTTTATCGAGGATGGACAAGAGGTTGACAAGTGCGCGCTTGGATTGCACGACTGCCAGGTCAACTCGGTGTGTATGCCAAGGTTAGAACATATTTCTAATTAACATTTTCACGGCAATTTTGAAAGTGCCCATTCGACATTGTTACGCCATCATCAACATAACGATGGGTTCGTCTGTAACTGTCAAATTGGCTTCACGAAAACGTCAAGCGGCTTATGCGTTCCCCTAATTGACGAGTGTTCGTCTGGGGTGCATGATTGTGATCCGAACGCGTTTTGCTATGATAAACAACTGGGCTATGGGTGTCTCTGTGAGGATGGGTATGATGGTAATGGGTTCACGTGTCAGTTTGTTGACATGTGTTTAACGGCTGATTGCGGCGACGGATTCGATTGTTTCAACCAGGGATTGCTAATTGTGTTTTTCCTGTCATGTCTTTTCAAATTATGGTTCTAAACTTCAGTAGCCTTTTTAGAAAAAGTTAGAAATCCTTGCTCTTTGTACTCTTGCTGGTATCCAATGCACCGATATTGATGAATGGCACGGGATAAATCACTTACTACTATTTAACTGACCACTTTTCAAATGTAACTTTCACTTGTACTTATCCACGACAATGTCTCACTGAGGACGCCTGCAGCGATAATGAGCTGTGTATAAACGCTGTTGGTTCGTTTGTCTGCATTGACTTATCTCCGTTTACTAGGTGAGCTTTAGAACTGCACGTTCGTCTTT
>SCLD01095264.1:0-11811 GCA_004367895.1 Oikopleura longicauda | reverse complement strand
TGAAGTAACTAGGGCCGTCCATGTTGGACTCTCTGCCGGTCTGTCCCGGTATTTATAAATTTCGTGTCAAAAGACCACATTATTAATTCGTGTTTATTAAATTCTCTTCAAGTTTAAATGACATGTTGGCTGTTAGAAATTAATGAAATTGAAGATTTTGTGTTATCAAGTTGGAAACTGAGGCCTGGGAGGGGGTCTTTAGTTACCATTCATGAGTAAAGACTGAATGCACAACATAAATTCGCATCAAAAGCCGCTGACATAACCGTAACAATGACGACCATAGACCATGGCTGATCATAATCTGAGTTTACTACCGCTGAGACTACCATGATGGTGTCTGAAATAACCATGAACAGTATCTCTAGCCTATAAATGTTTTGTAATTTTGGTCTAAATGAAATAAACCTTTGACTGAAGTTTTTGAACAAGTTGAGCTTGGCGTTGTTGGCCTTCTTGATATGACTGAAGTTTTCTTCGATATCCATCTCGTTCTTCATCAAGCTTTCTCTTCAATTCTACCACTTGCATCGAAGTCATTGAGAGGTCATCTGATCGTGGCGTATCCATCTGAAGAAAAAATAACCGGTCATATTAAAACGCCATGAATCGAATATAACGGGCGAATATAGCGTATATTTTATGTAAAATAGAAAATGAGCCATATTATATGGTCAAAATTCCAAAATCTGTAAAATGAGCGAAAAAAAAATCTCGAAAATGGCAAATATTTGCTCCATATCGAATAGATGTTCGGACGATAAACGAAAACAGGAAAGCTGTCAAGCTAAACGTCAACAGACCGATGCATCAAAAACTCCCTTGCTAAAAATTCTCCTTTCTGAATACCGGAAATTAACCGAAAAACTTAAATCATGGACCGGAAGTAAACTATATAATTTCTGATTGCCTTTTTGAATGTGTCTTTTGGTGGTTCGATTGATGAAATATTTTGAGATGTATTGTCTTTAATGATCTTAAAACAGCATGTTCATGACAAAGAAGATTTGGCTCTGCTTGAAAAAGGCCAAAACTATGAATAATAACATTTGATAAATGAAGTTATCATTATGATGGATAGTGCATACTTCAGCAGTGGCAAGATCTTTTCCTGGTTCAGCTCCAATATTGGACCGTCTGGTTGATGAAGCTGCTGGTCCACTCATTGGACTTAAACTTCTGCTTGCCCTTCGTCTTGGTGGCGCTAATCCTGCCAATGATTGAGGACCAGACCAATTGAGTTTTTGGTTGAGATCATCATTTGAGACGGATGCACCCTTTTCTGCAAGCTCCTCAATCTAAAATATGTCAGATTAATGTCTTTACACTATTGTTCTATTTAGAATTCTATAGTTATTCCCTGTCCGCTTTTTAGACACATTCTCGCGGTATCAAAAAGACCATACGATTTGCTGAGAAATGCGCTTACACTAGCATTTTAGATGGTATCATCAAAAGGAAGTTAACGAATATATTTTTTGGGTCCATTGTTCTTTGTAATAACTGTAGAATACCATCCATTATATATTATTTACAAAACTTTTACGTCTTGCGTTTATCGAATAAACTGCAGAATTGACTGAAACTTTGAGACTCATGGCTTGAGTCCTGTTTAAGATAATTGCTTAGCATACATTTATAACTAAGAATATTGGTTTCAGTAATTCCTCTAACGGAATAAAATGTCATATGCTCTGCAATGGTGTACTCTATTTTGATTATACGGAGTGTCGTTCTCCTCTTTGTGAGCAGAATATGGCATTTTATTCCTTTAGATATGTTATATTGTAGCATGAATCGTGGAAAAGGGTTAACTGTAAGCTTAAACGTAACTAAGAATGACTTCTTACTTTTTGAACTCTTGCCGAAACATATGTTGAAGGTGATTCTGCAGATGAGTCCCGTCTTGAGTTCTTGTTTTGAGTTGGACTTTTACGCTCTGGGTCTCTCGGGGATCTTTCTCCTCCCTTTCTATCACCCTCCATTTCTAGAGTTCTTCGTTGGCCTCTTGGAGCTCTTCAATTTGAACAATTTCAACTTTTGTAAAAATTGGAGTTCTGGCACTTTTTGGCGTTTTTGGCTCTTTTCTCTTTCTGACTCTCACTCCTGTTTCTTTTTATTGTTCTGATTCTCCTTTTGGCCCCTTATCCAAGTGTAACAGACTTATCCAGACTTACAAAATATTCGAATCAGGCTTTCAAGTGCCGCTTTTCAGTCAACTTGACAACCTTCTTGGCACCCCGTCAACAGTTCAGACAAAAAATCATAAATATTCGTAAATCCTCTAAAGTTCGTGAAATATCGAATACGTGGACTTCTCCTAACGGGACCTTAGTCTAAGTAAAAATCTAAAATAAGTGCCTTATATCGAAAAGCTTTGTTTTTGTTGTCACCGGCGACGGCTGAGCCACTAAACAAAATCGATCCAGAACTAAGAATTTACAATTTCTTAATCCAGGTAACAAATAATCGACAGCGTTCAGTATGCAACTACAAAACTATTAATGCAAATAGTGCGATTCATTTAAATCGCTTCTAAGCGATAATAAATAAAGTATATCAACATGAGCGACCAAACATTTTCTGCGAATTTAGATTAGGGCGGTTTCAGACTACGTTAGTTCCACTGGTCACTTGAAGTATGATAATAAGTTTTAGTCTTATTCATCTGAATAATGTTGGATGAACTGCTGAATCAAAACTTTTTATGAAGATAATAAAAATTCTTTAGTTTTAATTTTACGTTTGTCATATTTAAGGGAGATTCTTTATTCCATCAAATAAGGCCACAATGAATGGATTATAGAGTGGAACAATTTACGTGTGTTATAATCCATTGATCTAAACAAACGGTTCAGGGAGCGGACCGGTAACCGGGATTCAGAGACCTCTAAAAATCTTATCGGTGGTCCATGTTACATATGTTGTTGATAAATCGTATTACATATGTTGTTGATGCTTTATTCGTTAGCCCAAAGCCATTTGATTTTTTCCATTCACTCGTTATTAAGTTAAATGTGGTTATGGAATTTTGGCCATATATAGTTATTTGTAGCAAGTATAGTTTGTCAATGAAAACATATCGCCATACAACTCGTTATTTTGAAGAAAACCGAAAAACTTACCGTTTGATGGATGAAACTGCTTCCACCAGAAAGTTGTCTCTCTCTTGGGTTCTGATTGAAATCTGTTTCGCTTTGTCGTCCGTCGGAACCCCCAAATCCGAAGCTTGTCTTAAACCGTCAATTATTATCGGAAATCAAAAAAAAAAGAATTGTTGAAATTAAATAAAAAATTCTATATTGTACCAAAAAAAATTAGCTCCTCAAAATCTCTTTTCAGTTCTAGCACAATGCGCCGAGATTGAAAGAGAATAAGTCAAATATTTGTATTCAATGGCAGACCCACTGCGGTATCTGATTTTTCTGACCTACACGATTATACAAGACTGGCGTAGTAATTTACTCATCATCTATTTTTAAATGAAACGTCCGGACACACTTGTCAGATTATAAGAAGTGCTTTGCGGAGTTAATCTATCTTGTAAACTATTGTTTGCACCTGATTTGAAAAATAATTTTTGATAATTTAAGATTTCAAAAGACACCCTTTACGATTGGAGTTATTTCAACCACATAAAGTTTTAAACCACCTTTGTAATCCCCATACAGTACGGCAATATAATATTTGACTGGACTTATATTCCCAATCTTAACTTATATAATAAATCTGAATATATACTTATATAAATCTGAATTTCAGAATGAAAATGATTAGTATGATATGGACCATATGACATTACCCCTTTAAACTAAATAGTAGCAATTTATAATATTTTTTTTATATGCATAAGATAATTTATAATGATCTGAGGTAATTCAAAAATTGAATTTTATAAGTTTGGTTTCTGTCATATTGCTAGATTTTTATAACGCTTCTTTTCAAATAATAAAATTTTATGCAAGGATGCGGTCTTAAACTGTTACTAAGGCAAAATGATCAATACTGGCGGTATGATAATCAAGAGTCGCGATTACAAAATATTTCTTTTTTGATGTGGAATTTACCGGTTCTTTATGAAGGCTTTTTCTTGACCCAGTCGAAGATCGTTTAGATTTCTCTTCGAGTGGATGCGATCGGTCAGTTGAATTTCTATCAATTCTATCTGACATCTTATCAGACTTGTCCGACATTTCACTATCCGATTGTCCAAAACTTCTCGCCGATAGAGATGTCCGTCTACTTCCTCCGTTAGATTTTTGAGATCTTTAGGACAGTTTTATAAACATCACTAATGGTAAATTAAATTGAAAATTTTTTTTTTGCCCTGTTTCCTATTCTCGTCCATGATGACGGCCGGTTTCGTCCTCTGTCTAATTAAAATTGTATTCTGTTTTCGGAAATAAAGGTGATAATTATGCAACTAGATGGAGACTCCTCTTTTCTTTCTGAAGGAGCCGAAGAATGAATTCAACAAATAATTTCAAACGAAGCAAATATTACATGACAGATTTAGAACGTCAAATAGAACGCATTTTACTAATGAAATCCCATTAATAGGGCAATGATTTCAGATCACTTACGCTATCCAGTGATTCACTTTCGAATTTGGCGACATTTCTAGAGGCGAGATCGCTGTTGGTGATGATAGATTAAACATAATGGTCACCAACATACGCGTTCTCGTTTGTGATCATCACCATCCGAAACTTGTCACAAAAACCGTGATAACATTAAGATCACTGATACAGTGATACTGTGGACTCCACAGTGTGGAGTATTAACTGTACACTAGTGTATACACTGTTGACAAGATTCGGGAGGTCCTTATGAATCATAAGTTATGAAGTTAAACAAGATTAACTTTCAACTTTTTACCATCACGAAATGTTTAAGTCACGCATAGTATTAAAATATAATAAAGTTAGTTGAAATACTGTGTAAATAAATTTTTGTAATTTCGAAGGTCACTTTCCTGACTTTGAATGTCAAAATATCTTAAAAATAAGAGAGACTTTCAAATGATAAACAGTTAAAATGTTTCAAACAATTATTGTTCTCGATATTGTTCCCCTCATTGTCCCGCCAAGGGTAGTTCCGGAAGTTAAATCTGTATCGGAATTAAAGATCGGAATATAGCTATTGAAGCTTACAAATGGGAGAAAAAATAATTCGGCGGCGCCTGTGCCCTGGGATAAATCCGACATTTTCAATAGTCGGACATTGAAGGGGGTTCTACTCAAGAGAATGGTCGCCATAGGTGATTCCATTCTATTCATTTTTTTTTTGAAAACAATTTGAAAAAAAATTACACAAATGTCACTGCGTAAATCATCAATTCGTAATTATAACGACATCAATACTCAATTATTTACACATTCGCCCTTGACATATCAGTCTGAAGTATGGTCCTTTCAATTCACACAAATTAAATCAAAATCCACATGGTAATAACTGTAGATTACTGTAACTCTGTGGCATTCGATAATTTTGCTACCGTGAAATCCACAGTGAAAGAATAAGACGAACGAATAGGTACTTATCTTCAAGCTTTACAGTAAAGCTACTCTTGACTAATCACGATTTAAGCAAATTTATATTCTCGCAAACCATAAACCTTGTTTCAAATTTTTAACAAGGTTTGATAATATTATATTCATTATCATTCAAAAAAAAATATTCGAAACTTTTGCCGACCGGTTTCTCTTGGCGCCCCAATTTATTTTTTTTTTATCATTTACAGTATTTTTCCTACCTATGTATGTTCAGCTCCGGGAATCTTAATGGCTCTTATCATCTCGATTTTTAGGTGAAAGGGAAATGGAAGTTAGGTTCTACGAAAAGACAAAGAACATCATTGAGCCCACGCACTACTAGAAACCACTACTTTGCTCCATCGAGCCGAAAAACCGATCGGCGATAATCTATGGAAATCACCGATAAACCCTTGATATTTTCGAAACGTCGTACTTACCCGGGACCTTATGTCATCTTCGTTAATTGGCGTCGAATTCAAATCTGGTGTCCATAAATATCTTGAGTTCATTGAGGAATCTATATCTCTCAGACTACTACTTTGTGGGATGTTCTCTTCGGTTGGATCTTATGATGCCAAAAACGGTTAAAGATGATATTATCCCGCTGGGTAATAGTAGTAATAAAAATTGTGATTTTTGATTCTCATCCCTCTTTTGTTTTGGAATATTGAATGGAACACCGGGTTAATCAATAATTTAAAATTAAGCTCAAAAGGAAAAATCTATTATTAATTCATTAAAATCTACGCTAGAATCATCACGCCCACCAATTATTCAAAGCAGAGGGTTGAAGTATTTGTAGAACCGTCCGTAGATCCGTGTCCTGGATCGAGTTTAACCCAAATGTGACCCAAATCTGATTTCATTGAAAACTCTATTGCACATTAAAATATTTTAAGAATTATTTTGGAACATTGATAGAAAAAAATATACAAGAGATGTTAACCCACTTAAGGGTGATATAATAACATATTATAAGTTTTAAACCAAGCTAAGGAGTTAACTAAAAACTCTGTAATACTTTCCACGACAAATTTTCACTGCGTCATCGTCTAAGACTTAAACTCTAAGTCCGCCGAGTCTGACTAGTCGCGAAATACGAGTCGGTTATCTTGAGGTCGGGAAAAATTCTAAACTAACTTCGAATATAAGACGTCGACATATGGAAAAGCAAAACCAACCATTATATGACGGAATATTAATTTTCATATACTATCAATTACTGATTTGAAATCATAATTATAAGCCCAAGACAAATTAATTATAGAATGATTGATGCTGGATGTCTGGATACTAGTTGCAGAGATGAAGGATCGAATGTTGAAAGTTCAAACACGGTTGCGACGTAGTAAAATTTATATATTATTATAACATATTGTTATGAACAATATTTTATGACAATAGTTTCACTATGTCACTTTGGTGTGAGCAGATAATTTACTTTTGATCAAATGTAGCTGAGGAATTTATAACCATCAACAATAAAACTTCTAACCTTCTTAGTTTTCTGTACCCTTAAAATCTTAGATTTAGATAAGATCGAAGTTAATGATTCATATCCAATAAAAACTGGATCGAGGCGTTATTATGACTTCATTGAGCAAAGTTCGACCGAGAGATATCAGAAAAAATAATAATGAATGACTTTTGGAAGGTGAGAAAGAATACAAATATGATATTTGAAATATCATTTATAAACCTTATCATTATATAGCATTTCCAGTACATATCTGTATTTTATACTGCAAGTTCATTACAAAAATGTCATAAAAACTTAACATATGGACCATATCATATGATTTATCTCATTCTTTGAACCATATTTATCACAACATCACTGAAAGAATACCTTTTAGTCCAATGAAACCAATGAAGCGGGTCATCTTTTTGGCACAGGTAATTTTCAACATCAGAAAACATCCATAGGATGCGTGTTGTAAGCTTTTTAGGCAATTGAAGTCAGGCATTGTGTACATGTACATGGTGATGCATATGATGATGCAGAACATATTTAGGTTTAGTATTCAAACATCAATTATGTAATAATATTTGCATCCAGTATGCATCACACATTAGGGACAAATAATTGACTGGATCAATAGCTTCAAAATTCAAGTTCAGTAAATTTGATGTAATAAGCGGATTCGTCGTGTCCAACTCGGCGGTTAGGATTCAGTTCATGACCAAGATAAGTCATTTAAATCACGTGTTATGTTGGAATTAAGGATTGGAAATTGCCACTTTCTGGTTCCATTTGAACTTGCCGAGACTTGGCCTCGTGAGAACGGAAGATTTTACTAACATGATGGTTATACGGAATGTATAATTTTGAGAATAATTGTTTGATTAAGAGTCATGTTGACCAAAAACGACTTTGAAATTTTGTAGAAATTGACCACATAGAAAAATATGTTCAAATTTAACCCTTGTTCATGTATCAAGATCGTTCGCTACAGTATCAATTTGAGCCCTTTTGGGCTAAAAAGTTTGGTTAATGAGAGTCACTTAAAATCTGTGGTAGATGCAAATTCGTGGTGCGGTTAAAAAAGGCAAAAATATGTATTTAAGATGCTCAATTGGGCGGTCACAAAATTGGAGAATTAATTAAAATATCTCAACATCTTGATCAAGCAGTGAATGAGCCAGCAACATCAATACCGGTTCGTTCTTTTATCCGAAAAAGTTTTTTAAGTTTTAATTCTCCACAAATGATGTTTAGCATAAAACGTTTCATACTTAAATAATTAAAACATAATTATGTTGATCACAAAATTATTTTTAAATAAACAACTTTTTTGAGGTTATTTTTGAAGAATTTGCTGTTGACTGTGTTGCCAACTGGGGAAAATCAGTCATGGATTCTGAATATCAGAAGTATACGCAGTTTTTTTTTCATATCTTTTTAGTGTAGTTACAATTATTAAAAGATATAGGCTATATCATATAGCCTATATCATATAGGGGTGACACATTAGAGTGGAACGCCCGGTCTTGAACTTGAACTCATAAGAGTGGGACACATTTATATGATTGTGCATGTAAAGAGTTCAACTCGTAAGGCTCGGTTGTAAAAAACATGACGGCTCGAAAAGAAAAAATAAGGGAAATGTGTGATGGTTCTTCTATTGGCAGGCCTTATGTGTGCAAGTGCTAGACAGGTTGTTCCACTAGGGTCACCCCTTATATTTCGAAATCCTAATCAAAGGAGCTGAAAACTCCTGGAGAGCATATTCCAAAGGAATGGGGAATCTCAACGTACCAGCAAAAACGAAATTTTACCGTCTGGTGAGTGAAAATCTTTTCATGGCTGGGAAAGTAAATGGATCTGATCTTCAGGAGCACGTTCTAGTTGATGAATTTCCCAATAGGACGAATTCAACCCTTAAACTTTAAGGTCTGAACTTGAAACTATTATAATTTATAATGGTATGAGTTCCATACTAGGATGCACCCATCAGAGGTTTAGAATGAATGAAAAGGATAAAATCTGTGAAAAAACGAAACGGGACATTGAATCGAACAAAATGAATTCTAATCTTGTATCAGGAAAATGGTTCGTTAGATGGAGAAGGCTGTATAAAGTCTGCTCTAAATGAACTCTTATACTTGAACCAATCACAGAGTACGAAAAGCGTTCACAAAATCTACTAGGCTTAATCGTGCCTAGGCGTGAGACTACCCTGTTTCTTGGTGGAGGAGACAGGAAAAAGGGTTTTATACAGGTCTACCAGTCTAGAAATTTTGAAAATAATCATAAACTTGGAGACTAGAACATGTCAAATTAACTTTCCAAAAGAGGTATTTATGCTGCTGGGAAATCAATCGGGAAGAAACTTATTTTGCTAAGGTAAATCTTAAAAGTTATCCTTAAACGTATTTAACTTATTCTACCTAGGATTGACCCTCACATGGACGAGAGATCAGTTCACTGCCGCTCTGATCCAAATCTTAGGAACGCTCACGAACTGAACATGATCATTTTTATTAAAACATGTTTAACGGTCATTGAATGACTCATTCCGAACATAAATGGTAACTAAATATTGAAATCGATGATTTTGATAGCCATTTAAAGAGACAAGTTCTATCCTCATTCTGGTAATGGGTAAGTACTATTCTATTTTTACCCTTCTAAAAATTTTTTTAAAAGTGTCTCGCATTTGAAATTGGATGACTTGGTCGTTGCCGATTTCCTTCTCGGTGTCGACATGACCAGAAACAACGAACAATGTCGCGAGAATTCAGCTAAAGCCAAAGTAGGAAAGAATTTAATATAGTTTATAAATTATAACTAATGACTCATAACTAATGACTCATAACTTGATTGTCGGGCCAGGTCATCAATGGGTGGATGCCGGAAAAGTGCCAATATTTGTATTTGCATAACGCCAATTCAACAGTATGGTCACCTGGTTATAATTTAAAAAAGTGATTGTTTTGCGTTTTTTTTAAATGCCGCTCTTTGTTAATTCTCAGGGGGTGTTATAACGCGACTGATAACGAGGGATGAAATGCGACTTGATCCCCGGATTTACATTGACCAGGTTGTCCAAGAAATCAATCATCTTCAGGAAATGGATTCCCTCTCGAATAAACTAAAACTTTAAAATTACAGTCACTTATTTTTATACAGCTAACGTTCTGCGGCTAACATCAGAAATATTACCTATTAAATCGCGTTTTAAGGAAGTACTGATAACAGACTATATTCAACATTTTTCAGAGTTCACCAGGTCACCCGCATTAACGTTTTTAGAAAACTGTCCTCTCCCTAGTTTTGACTCAGCGAACTTTTCAAATGAACATGTGACCATGTTTTACTTTGACTCATACAGGGATCAGACTGTAGACAAGTGATCATTCTTAGCATAGTTATGAGACAAAACATATTCCAGTGCATTGATAATAAAGTTAATCGAACCCATAATATAAATTCATTTAAACTAATCTATGTTGGCTACTCCGCTTGCATACATTTGAATTTGAACTTTGATTATAATCTCGCACTACGTTGGAATTCCCTGCTCTTGAAGGTACCGTTCCTAAACAGACCAAATGGTACTAAAATTATTAAAACTTGAACCTCTCTTTGTTGGACAATTAAAGATCATCCCATTTCAATGACACTTAAAAAGGATCCTTTCGATGTTTCCTTAAATACATCCCTTTCTGAATATTTTCCAAGCACCAATGTTACTATGGACCTAACCATAAAGAAAGTGATGATATTGAACTTCGTCATGGAGTTACAAGGATAGTAAAGGTTATTGGCTTCAATTTTACACCCTTTAGCAGGTGTAAACAACGTTTTTTTCGTACAGAATTCAAATCGAACAATGTTTTATCATGTTATGCTTGGATTATTTAGATCAAAAACCACCCGAAACTCCATCTTAGGAACAACCGAATCCATTTTAAAGAACATCCAGCCCGACACAGAACTTCTACTCAATATTGATGTAGACAGGTAACTATTTTCATGAATTGACAACAAATATAACATGGTCTAGACTCGTTCTCGAAAATACCGGTACCAGTGAAACCCAGTCAGAAAAGGACGAATTATATAGGACTTTTATATAATATGTGCCCGCGTAAAACATCCGTACAAAAATAGAATAGTAGTTTCAAGTTGATAATTACAGTCAGCATTCAATTCATTGTTAAATATGACTGTGGCTCATTCTTTATAAAGTGCTTTATTTTTAGTTTCAATCGAATTCCATCGTCTGCCGAGACCCAAGTGGCTGGTGTTGATCCCATTTGGGCCTATTATCTTTGCTCAAAGGTCAAAGACTTTACCAGGTAATTTCGTCGACAATTTCGATGACAAATTTATGATTCATAAGTGGGTTTGGTTGACAAGAAGGGATGGAGTTAGGGATTCATGACCGGTCTATTTTTGTTCTCTCTAATTAAGACTTAATGTTCTGGTCATTAGTCCACGATTCATAGTCTATGAAGAAGAAACCTCATAATGTACTAGTGTTTGAACTAGTAGTCATCATTTTTGATGCTCCGAAATTTCCGACAATCTAGGAATTAGTGTTGAATTAAGCCATTTGGATAGTCTTTCCGTATTAACTAGACTTTCAAAGGAAGTCATAATTATCTTTTATCAAATTTTTTGAGATAGAAATAGTTTTGGAACTTATTTGCATCAAATTTTTGCAATAAATTTTTGTTATTTTTTAACCCCTCAGAGTTTAAGAAATTATTGCAGGAGATTTCGAAACCAAAACTGACGAATTTTATCGCTAGAAATTTCGTTTCG
>SCLD01095253.1:0-11812 GCA_004367895.1 Oikopleura longicauda | reverse complement strand
GAAAATCGACATCCGTCACGTGACAGGTTCAAAACTATGAAGAAAATAATTTCTCTTACACCTCCAGATACACCTCCACCATCTTTCATTCCGCCTACGCTCCCTGTTGAAGAACTTTTTACATATCCCCAAGCTCGAGTCTTTGAACAACAGGTGCTAAGAGATCGTGCTGCATCTGAAGGCCGCCCAAAATCACGTGATAGAACAGATAGTGTTGATCCAAAAGACGTCCAAGTGACGTCATCATCATCTGTCCGAGAAAGGACGTCCGCCGTTTCTCGTAAAAAGCATTTACCAGTCGACAGTTCAAATAATATTGATTTTCGTGAATCCCCAGTTCAAACAAGAAGGCGAAAATCACCGGATAATCCAAAATGGAATGTGCCAAATCAAATTGTTGAATTGAGATCATCCAATCGAACAGCGACATCACGTGGTAGTGTCAAACCACCTACAAATACTCACTCGGATCCGTACCAAGTTAAATTAGTCAAAAAAGATAAACATCCAAGTTTTACAAATAGAACTAGTCTTCATTTTGATGAATCTGATGGAATCGGTAAACCGCCCATGGCGCCGTCTACTGGTGGTGTTGTCGACCAATCAGAATCAAGATTTGATCATCAGCAGAAACAATCTTCAAGAAGACACAAAAGGGAACAAGAAAAACAGCAGTTAGATTCTTACTTTCGAAAAACGGACAGACCTGATGTACGGACAGATCGGACGGGCGTTACGGACCGTGGTGGTACCAATCATGAAAGGGTTGAAATTCGAGAACATCATCCAAGTCGAAAATCACGTCAAGAACGTCTCGATAAAAGCGTTCGGAATAGTGTTCCAATCGACTTTGAAATGAGAATCGCCGAACGTGCCGAACGAGAGCGAAATGCCGAACGGGAGCGCGATCGCGATCCTGTCGCCGTCCCTCCAATTTCAAATCAACGCGACGAGATTCATGCGCGAATTGAACTTCGACCTGACGGATCACAAAATCGATCGAGTTTTATCAAAATGCATTCAGCTATTGGGAAGCAACATTTTGACCCGACTTTCAAAAATGGCCGCGATTCAATTCTAGCCCCGGCTAATCTTCATCGGTCGGATTCTATACGGTAATTTCCTTTTTCCTATCTATAGGGGGTCCAAAAAAACTGATGAGTTTTCATAGGATTTTACCAGATTTATAACTCTTATGTGTCACCCCCTATATATCTGTCGATTATTGACTCGAATCTGGTCACTGAAATGACGTTTCATCAGAAATGACGTTGTTCATGTGACTTATATTTTGAAATCAAAATTGATTGACTGACCTCATTTATTAAGAGAACGACGGGAAGTTCCGCCTCCAAAGCGAGAATCGAATCAACATCGGGAACAACCATCTTCATCGAATACCCGAACCAGTGGTCGTATTGGACTTGACCGCTCGATATCGTTGAGAAAAGATCCAGAAGAGAGGAAAAAAATTGCCAAAAAAGTTCAAAGGAGAAGATCCAATTCAGTTGACTCAAATAATTCTGGTGATTTTCAAAGAAAAAATATTTTTGATCGAAAGCGAACAGAAAAGTCGACTGGTACAACGACCGATCAAAGTCGATATACGAAAACAAATTCACCTGATTGGGCATTCCCAGATCAGAGACCTGTCAAAAAGACGACCACCGTCCAAGCCGTCATCAACACGGACACGGTCGATCAACGGTTTGTGTTTGACTCTCAAACTTCTCGTCGTCGAAAAAACTCGGAAAAAGAAGAACCAAAAAAGACAATTTTCTCGAATTTTACAGCTCGTGGATTTTTAAGAAAAAAGAAACCAAAAAAAGATAAAAATGATAATTCAAAAGCAGCTGTTGTTGTCAATAAGAAACGAGAAGTCCTTCCAGATAAAATTGTTTTGCATCAAGCAACAACTTATAATATAATACAATTGAAAAACTTTCTCATGGAACGATTAACAAAAAACCAGGTAAAACATTTAGACTTAAGTCTTACCGTAATTTGACCCTCCTGAGGTCAGTGATAAGTTGAAGTGTAGTTGGAAAATTGTGGAAAGTTTTAAAAAATTCTGAACGAAGTTTGATCTAAATCGATGAGAAAAATCCCCATTTTCAGTGGGAACGATTCAGCAGAAAACACTTTTACAGCTACACTTTTCAACCACATGTGAACCCGTCCGGAATTCGGACAAGAATATTTTAGATATTACATGTATCATTATCTCTCATAAAAAAACATTTCATCTATAATGAGTAATAAACATGAAAAGTCAAAGAAATAAAAGATTTAGTATCCTAGAAGTCGCCGGTTAAGCCGGAAACTAACCAAGAGAAATTCAGTAAGTGCCAAATTCATTTATCTCGGTCATTTGGCTCTTGCGGAGGCTGTGCAATTTCCAGCCCACGCAATCTATGCAAAGATTATTGCTGCCTATCCGCCCATGGCTCGATTCAATTTCGATTTTTACTAAAATATAAAATTCAAACTTAATTTTTGGCACTGATTTATTTTATTATCAATAAATGGAAAATAACTTGCATTTTTAGGACGAGGTAAAAGATACAGAAGAACAGGAGGTGGCGCTACAGATTTGGGCGTGTGCTGTTGAAGAGTTCAAAAACACTTTGAATAACCTGACGATTGTGTCGCCATCCTCCGACGTCAAGTTGGCCGATTTGATCAAACATTTTGACGAGGCCCTTGATAAAGAAATCGAGAAAAAGGGAATCGACAAAGGAAAATTTCCAAAAGTTCTATATTTAAATGGATTCAGAAAAACATTAGAAGATTATATTCAAGAGAAAAAAGATTTAAGACCAAAGAAAACTAATCCAAAGAAAGCTAAACTCATTGATACAAGTGGACATAACTGGACGTAAGTTAAGACAACTAAAGTGGGGTGCGCCTTCCCGATGGTCGTCGTAATTTTATGATTAAGCGAACATCGAGCGGCACTATTGCAAAACAGCTGTGTCATATGTGAGAAAAGTATTTGGAGCATGATCTCAAGTCAAAAACCGGCATTGTCCTGCACAATTTGTAAAGCCCTGATTCACAAAAAATGTCTAGATCCAACTCATCCTAATTTTCCGAAATGTAATGTATCAAGTCCAGAAAACCAATTATTTGGAGTTCATCTGGAACGAATATGCAAAGAAGGAACGTGATATTTATAACTCGCACTTATTTTTTATGATACATAATTTTTCAAATTGATTAAAATTTGAGCATCTGAAATATCACGTGGCAGGTGAATGGGTTCCTGAATTTGTGACAAAGGTTCTTGGTTATCTGGAACTACATGGAACTATGAAAGAGGGCATTTATCGTGTACCCGGGGCCAAATTGGAAGTAGATAGACTCAAGGCTAAACTGGACGCTGATCCACAGTGTACTAACCTCAATTTTGGCGATTTCAATGTTAACGCAGTCGCCGCAGCCTTCAAAGACTTCCTTAGGAAACTTCCCGAACCTCTTCTACCATACGATGTTAGTTTTCTAAATTGAAAATTTATCTTTTAGACAATATATATTTCAGTTTTATTCTGACATTTTACGTGTGATGGATGTGAATCCACAAGAGGGCCGCGACGAGCGTTACAACGAATTGACTCGAATTTTCAAAGATTTGCCTAAACATCATAAAGAAACTATTGAGAAGATTTTTTATCATTTGGGTTCCGTTGCAAGGCGTAGCGAAGAAAACCGAATGGATCCTCAATCTCTTGCAATTGTCCTCGCCCCATGCATCATAAGGTATGTTTAGGGTTACCATAAAGTGGAGTGCGTCTTCCCGATGGTCGTCATCTATACAGTATAGACTATACTGCAGTATCCGACATTCGGACCAAATGACCATCGGAAATTTGCCCATCTCTTTAGAAATTTTCGAGATGTTTTAAAATACGGATTGTAATAACGGTTATTTTCAGAGCCCCGGCAGACTTATCGTTGCTAAAAGTGGCCGAACAAATCAAATACACGACCAAAGCAGTCGAACTGATAATTGCCCAACGACTTGAAAATATGAAAACAAAATTCAAATCAATTTCCGAATTGGAAAATGCAGAGAATAAAATTAACAGAAGACTGACGTCATATCGAAAAGCCTCTCAAAAACGAGAGCGCGAATCGCGACGCTCAAATCGTCATTCAAAGATAACAGAGGTTGATTTCATTGAGGGCAAGGTAAGTTTGACCTCATTTGACCTATATTTGACCTTGATGATAATCAATTATTTTTTAAGGATGAGGTAACACCGGAAGAACATGAATTAAATAAAAACCTGATTCGAGTTCGTGTCCAAAAAGAAGTGATTTTATCAACCCTCGGTGAATTTGAAACAGCTACAACGATACAACATGATTATGTCGATGCTGATCTTGATCAAATTTTGAATCGACCAATCAACTCGGACTCTCGACCTGTCTCGACACACGAAAATGGTTTCTCACGTGGTCACGGATCTCGCAATCCCATCAATAGGTCAAAGTTTTCAAAAATTCGATCCACAAAATCAACCAACTTATAACCCTCAAAAACTAGAACGACGAATTCAACGAGTCGTCTTCAAAACCAAAGATCCCCAGCTGTTTGAAAATATATCCCATTTCGTTCAAGAAAAAAAACACAATCACGAGTTCATCTATTTTCACTAATTTCTGTAAATCTATCTTTCTTCATAAAAACCAAAATGATGTGCAAATGTCTTCCTTCGAAAAATAGCGGAATAAAACCATAACAAGCTATATTCGCATTTATATTTTGCATTGATACCACGTAATCAAGGTAGCTTTCGTATGCATAAGATACCTCTATACAGACAGTAGTTCATGGGTTGGCAATCATGAATCATGAAAGGCAATTCTACGACAAGGACAGAAAGTCCGAAAACTTTTGGTCGGTACCGGTGATTTTTGGGAAAAGAACGAGCAAAAAAGGTCGTTCCTCGGAGCCCTGCTCTGAACATGAAAATCTCGGAAATTTCTGCGGAAAGTTACCAAATGTTCAATTCCAGCTAATGAATCAAAAGTATGATTCAGTTCCGTTTAGTTGATGTGATGGCGCCAGGGAGCGAGTTGATTTATGTACCCCGAATTTGTTCGTAAGGGTTCATTTTGTAAAAAGGTTCACAAATCCTCGATTAAAAGAGATTCAAAGTAAAATAATTCAAGAACAGGTAATCAGTTGAACAGATTATAAAGTGGAGTGCGTCTTCCCGATGATCATTTGGCTCGAATTCCAACCATCGGGAAGTCACAACCAACTTTTAAGGTCCAAATGTATTAAATATTTTCTGGGCCAGCTGAAAACGAATTTTTCAAGGATTTAACTTTAGACTGGTCAACTGAAAAAATATGGTCCGCCCTTATTATATTGTGGATAATATGGATAACAAAGAATTGCGTCAGATCGCCTACATCACCATGGCGTTGCCCATTGAAGAAACCAAGGATTTTTTTCAAAAGTTTATAGATACACTCCTGGACAACTTTATTTTAGTAGAATTTTACACCCCCACGCCTAAAAATTCCCGTGGGTGACTCGGCTCGATTTCTGAAAAACTCATCCACATTTCTTGGAAAATTGTCCATACCCGGTAAATTTGACAATGTGGATACACTAGTTTTGAACAAAATAAAGATGATTGATACCGAAGAAGAGAAGCGAATTCAAGATGCATTTACTGAATGGCTCCGAGAAGTAACGCCAAAATTCAGAAAAAATGCTCATTTCAAATTTGGAATTGGCCGGGCGACAGTCGAACTTTTCCGATTCGTTGGAAGGTTGGATTTCAAAACAGGGAAAATTTTACTGAAGGCCAGCACGGTTGGAATCTTAACAGTCACGATACGATGATGTTACGCGACTGTTCCAACTTCCTTAGAATATTTTTGAAATCCGAGTTAAGAAAAGATGATACTGACTTGGAAAAGGACCGAACTGATGACCAAGATCTTCCAGCTCTCTTCCAACCAACTTTTCGGGAAATGGTTATTTATATTGTTAGAACAGCCATTCTTTGTTTTTTGGGTTACTGCCTTGGTATCGCACTTGGGGCTTTACTCCGTGATGTGATTACGAATGATGGTGAAATTGAGCTTTTTAACAATAAATGCCAAAATATTACCTCAGATTCTGCTGCTGAGTTCTGCCTTACCCTCGCTCAAGATATTTTGAAATAAACTAATCAAAAATATTACGATAGTGTTTAAATGTGAATGTTCCAAAAATAGAACATTTTTCATAAATCTTGAATCAATAGGTTTCTTTTTTGATTCTTCAGTAGAATCGTGAATCATACATTGACGGTCAATGATTGACCGACCATTTTTTTGTTTTATTTATTTTGAAGGTTAGCAGAAAGACGTAAAATCGGTTCATAATATAAAAATTAAGGTAGCACAAAAATGAAATGTTGGGCTTCGTTAAAATAGATTTAACTCCCCAGTTACAACGCTCTGAGAGTAACCTGTCAGTGACAGTTGCCCTGAAATAGGTAGAAAAAATTGAATTTAACGATTTGAATTTGATTAAAAAAATGCCTAAATCTGATTTAAACATAACGGGTAAATTATAAAGACTGAATTGACATGCTAATCCCGATTGCTTGACTGAAGCCTCTGTTGCACAGAATAATGCGAATCGAGATTTAATTATGAAAATTTCTAAATCGGTTCATTCTACTGTTTGATTTGTTCTTTCTAGCTCCGGGTGTTGGCTTTTGATTGAAAAGGCTGAATAGCTGCGCTCTCATATTGGCATTTTTAATTCTTTGCAAGAGAACTGCTTGGTTTGTATAGCCGAGTTTTTTGGTTAGTTGAGAGCGAAGATGATCAGATTTGGTCAACATAAGATATGGCTGAGTCGCTGCAGGACGTGCACCAAAAGCCGCAACAATAGAAATTAATATGGTAAATTTAATCAAATTCATTTATTTATCGTTTATGATTTCTTTAGACCATCTCTGGGGGCTTTTTATAAGATAGACTACTGTGTCTTAGATAGCATTGTGTCAGTTCTCGAGTTATTATAAGTCCCGAGTTATTATTTCTTTGATTCTAGATTCGACCTATAGAATTTAAGATTCATATGATAGGAATTCATATGATTATTGAAGCCTCATCCCAGTTATTGAAATTTTTCGAGTCAAATTTTCAAGATTTCAAGATGGATGACTCTTCCAGAAATCGAACTTGGTCATCACCGAACAACTGGAATATCAAAAACATTGGATGCACTTTCCATGATTTTTCAAAGAGATTTAACATAACAAGTACACAGGCTTATAAAGTAGGGCCCATTCTGACTCTGTCCAAATGATCCGACAAAAATAGTAAGAAAAGAGCGCTCACGCCCACGTTCGCTTGGACAGGGCAACCATGGACCCAACGTTATATTGTATGCTCAGATGTTAGCCTGGTTACAAGAGAGACGACCGTCTAAGAAAGCAGCTCTTTATATGTGAAACTTCAGACATATTACATTGTACACTTCGAGGTCTATGTCTTGATCAGGAGTAATTATCAATTTTTAAAGCTTGTCTATTCAATGGAGCCTAATATCAAAGGTTCTAAACCAGAAAAATCCTTCAAAGTCGTCACTAGGACGGAAATAATAGGTACGAGTCGGAAAGGATCTCGAATTTCGAATAAGTATACTTGACATCATCTATAAAGATAATAATAAGAACCCATCTCGTTCAAAAGATGATAATTTGAACGCATTCATAGAAATGTAGGAAACTGACAGTATCTATGGGAACTGTGGTCAAAAAAGAGGGATCATAAAGAACCTCTATCGCTTGGATTTCGGCTTCATATTCTGTTTCTAAGGAGTTTTTGGGACGAGAAATCACGCGATGGCAACGACACCGGCCGCCCATCACCCAAAATCGGTGATTTTGGGTTTCTTTTGGATTCTGGAACATATGATATGTTACATATAAATTTGGCCGTTTTGACCAAAACACTTGTTTTTTAATGTTTCATTTTTTTTCAAAACATGTTTAACTAGACTTTTACTTCACTACCACAGCAAAAAAGTGCGTAAATTCGGTTGCCATTATTAGCTCATTAATAATCCGATAGACTATCGGCGATAGTGATCTCGTGATTTTAATTTTTTGATACTGTGTATCACGTTGCTAGACTTTTTATTCTATCCGGTTTTATCGAATTTAATCACGCATGTCATCATGTAATTCAACATGAGTTACGATTTATAACTTACGATAGTGGCTTTTGAACATTTTGTCAAATAGCAATTTAAAGTTTATCCAGATAGGAAACTAAGCACCAATTCTTTGATGTTTTAACCCTTTTCAATGAAAGCATATTTGCAAAAGCTATAACAATAACAATGTTATATATAATATATTTCTGAGCGTTGCATAAAATCCCCCTTTGAATGGCTTATAGATAAAACGATATCATGAGTGCAGTCACTGGTTCTGTGATCGGTTGACAATGTTATGGGGGTGTGTGCCTTCCTGATGGTCGTCTGGAAGACGCGCCCTACTTTATCACTTTGTCCTTTGATTTAACATTATTTATTTGGTGTAGAAAGGTGATTTACAAATGTCTGGCCTTGTGTTTTGCGATGAATATCAGGAAGGAAAATATGAATAGATTTTGAAATAGAATCATCCAAATGACTGGTTGTAAGACTAGTATAACGAGTGGTGTCATGCGTTCTTTTCGCCTCGTTTGCTGAGCTGCTTTTCTCTTCGTCAGAATCAGAATTTTCGTCTTCATAGGTTCTATTGGAATTTATTTTTGATGGGCCAAGATCGTCAAACTTCGCCACTGTCTCATTTTTTCCCTTGAATTCAGTCATACCAAATTTATTCGCTTGTATGTGACTTTTGATATTTGGCAAAGTGTCGGAAGAAAACACTATTTTTGAAGCACTGGAATAAGATCTGTTCATTCGCTTTTTTGTTATTTCAAAGACAAACCACTGAAATTAGACTATCAGGCTGATAGTATCAGCCCTCAAAGATTTTTATCGACCGATAACTTCCGGCTTTGCCGTCCGGTGATCCGAAAATTATTATCATTCAGATAAAAATGAGAGAATTCGTAACATGAGGAGGCAGACTGTATGTCTTGGCTCAATTCTTGGCTCAAGACCCGCCATTTATTGTCGAGCGGATTTTTCCAGATTCAAATAGTTGAACGGATTCAGTGTAACAAAATTCAATTCAATCAAAATTCAGTTTCAGAAATTATGTTGTAATTTTAAATTGCGTAGGCGGCGTTCAAATGCGTGGGTGTTAATTGACCAAAATTGTGAAAAATCCCACGGGCCCAAAATTGAGCCTAAGTATGCCGCATTTGAAATATTCCTTGGACGATCGAGGAAGAGAACCATAACGAGTTCCGTCATTTTGATAATCGAATCGAAACTTCATCCCAAGTGGGACACGTACTGGTCCACTTAAATTCAATTTACTCATCTCGTTTAAAATGAACTTAAAATATAATACAAATTAAATAATTCAAAATTTTTTTCTATTTTTTTTCAAATAAAGGCTCTTCAACGATAGCTTCTTTGTCAATTGGCCAAGAGTGTTACCGTAATTGTTCTTACCAAAAAGTCCGAATCCTAATTTTTCGATTCAAGTTTTTGAACCAGTTTTTCGAAGCCTACCTTGGCATGTTATGAAGTCGGCCACAAGTTTTATCTTTCATTTTGGACCAAAAACAAACATATTCTGAGTCCATTTTTCTCTGACAAAAGTCTTTTTGCTGACAAACGGCCACTGCAGACGCAGCCCTTGATGATTTGATGATGACTTCTGCAAATGACAAGTGAGCCGAAGAAGTGCTTCTCATTGTATTCATACTAAATTCATAATTAATATATATAATATAATAATTTGCCCCGATGGTCTCTGTAATTGTTAACTTTCAAGTGTCTCTATTCTGCAAAATATAAAAAATACGAATGGTTTTGAGCTCAACTGAATCTCCAATTTGAGCCCTATCAGATTCTCATAATGGGAATTTCTAAAATACTTAATCTTACTCTAGGAACGGTTTCGATTGAAATGAAAACTGTCAAATAAATGGTGACTGGTAGCAAACAGATTTGGCCACAGATAATGATCGAGAATGACAAATCAAAGTTACAAATAATGGCTTCCGCTGGCCGTTCAGTCAATCATTTTAACAGAATTAATATGTTGATATTTGCAGACTTCACCTGATACAAAAATTCTCGATCTTTTCATTTTGACATCACTCAAAATGACAGATTTGCCAGAAAAAATTAGCCTGACATACCTGTAGTCTACAATTTAATTTCGGTTAACTATCGAACTTATGTACTGAGAGACGATGATTTGATATTCTACATTCTCTGTAGAATATACTGTTTATATCTGAGTCAGAAATTCTGACCTCTCATAGCCCATATACAATGTACCATATAGTATGTATGATATGCATATTATATGATCTTTTTAAATTGTTAAATTCAAGAAATGACATCATATGACATTTTATTAATAACAGTTATTAGGCAATTTCTGACGGGCCGATATGAAGCAATATCCGGGTTAATAACGACTGGCATGTTAATACTTACTGGTAAATATTAAGGTCACTGGCATACTACCAGAGGATTGTCAGATCATGGTCGCTAACCTTCGATTTTCGTCTGTCGAAATGAAACTCTTCCGATTCAACTCGATTAATGCTATTTTAGTTGGTATCTGTCGAACGTTTTGTGGTGTTGCAAGACTATCAAGTTTAAAAAATTTATGCTCTTGAGGTCTAAGAATAATTCTATAAATTAAATTTCAGGGAAGCGTCTATAAGTACCCGGTATGTCAAATTGTGTTTCTTGAAGATTTCCTGAGTCTCAGCTGTTAAAATAGAGTTCTTCATTTATTTGCATTCCTCACAAAATGTTTGGATTGAAGAATGCAGTATTTTTTATTTCCCACGCTTTCAAATTTTTGTGCTGGTTCAAGTCAGTCTACCCTGATTCATGGATTTAGAGAGGGCTCTGGTTATGGAAGGCCTAACGATTCATGACTGGGGTGCAAAGCTACAGTTTTAGATACAACGATTTCCAGAAAAGATCGGTAGTGTTATTTTGCCATAATTTGCACCAGTTTTTTCTTCTGATTCCGAAGATGGCATCAAATGAGTATTTGAAAAGACCGAACAACTTTTGTTGACCAACCTACGCAAATTTTGAAAAACGCGTAGGTGAGCACTCTTTGGCAGCTTGAATTATAGCATGGTGACTGACTCAAAACGTCTTATGTGTTGATGTCCATTTTTTCGGTTTGGAGAATCTGATATTCGGAAACTTTTCGCTTACAGTGACATGAACGTGTCACTCAGGAATATTGCAATTTGAATGATTTATTAAAAATATTGCGATACTTAGAATGCACTGAGTCATTGAAATCTCAATCGCTTGTCAAAACTAAGAGGCTTCTAGTACTCTTTAACCGTTTTGATTCAGGATAAGATCATCCCTTTCGCTACAGATTATCCGTTCAATATATATTTTACTCCCAATGAAACCATTTAGGCTAAATTATTTAGGCCAGTTATGATTTCTAAAGAGGGGGCATCTTCCCGATGGTCATAAGGTCCGAATTGCGCCCTTTAGAATTGCGTTCTTGTATGGTGACGCGTCATTACGATGATCACGGAAAGGACACACCCCACTTTATCGTAACTGGCCGATTGAACGAATCCTAATCGTGATAAAAAGGGTGCTATCTTTTATAGGCTTTGAATCATAGCCTATGATTATAGTCAACCTTAAAAAAAATTGATAGGA
>SCLD01095242.1:0-33903 GCA_004367895.1 Oikopleura longicauda | reverse complement strand
TGGGTAAAAAAGGTTCTCGAATTTGTGTAGGCATAGCTGTGCGTGGGCTCGACTATATTAACTCGTGACTGATTGACTCATATCTTGAGTAGATCTAGAATTAATATCATTGGTACAATAAAGAATATAATTCCTCTCGTTGCGTAAGAAATACATTTGAAATGCATTATTACAAGTGTTCTTTGATGGTTTTTTGATGAGCACGGATGGTACTACTTGAAATGAGATGGTAAAACGTATTCAAAAATTGAATGGTAACATTCGAGAGTTCAAAGGAGGATAGTTTGTGGCTTGTTTCAACGAAATGGGGGTTAATTTTGGTAAACTCGAAGTTACGAAACTGCCTAAGGGTATCTTACGCGAGACTCCCTCTGACGTCCACATCAAATTATTACCCAAAAATTGCCAAAATCAAATAAGATTCAGTCGTCTATCAAAACTGAATCCCGTAAAGAACTAGAGATAAATCCCTAGAAGATAAGAAGCGATTGAAAATGGTAAGAAATATTATTACAGATTCACTGAAAGCAAAGTGTTCAGTACAGTGAACTTTTTTACGTAAAATTATTTAAAACAAAAAAAATCGAACTTTAATTTTTAAATCGAACTTTTATAAATTTTTTGATGATAAAACTCATTCACTGAATTAATATTTGTGAACTCCGTTTCAGATATTATGTAAAATATCATATTTTAAATATGGCATTGTGTGAGTTGAAATCTAACCAATTTGTATAGGAGGGCCACACATTAGAGTCACCCACTTAAGTATGCATATGCATGTAAATTGGGTCATTCTAATTTGTGCAAGTTCAAGATAAAACTTTTGATGATTAGATTCGAAGCGGATTATGAAAAAAAAATGCCATTTTCAAAACAAATATACTTATTAAAACATTCAGCATGTTAAAAATTTGATCCTTCTTGCCATGGGCGTTGCCGAAGCTCAAGTCGACTCAACTGCTGGACCGGAATTGGAAAACGGCTAAAATACAAACATGGCCAAAACGGTCACTTTTTTGAAAACAAAACGGGAGCAAAAACGTATAAAAAATACAGGATAGTTTACGTAGAAACCTGGAGATTTTTTACAGCTCTTTTGACTTAAGTATTAACCTAAAGCCTCTTATAATTGAAATTATTTATTCGTTTCAATCCTATTTTTAATCTTGCGAAATGCTGTGATCTCCTTTATTTCCATACTACATTGTAAGACAATGCGAAAGACTGGACCAATCAAATGTAACCTCATTTTAAAATCTGACATGACGGAATATTTCTTAATTACGGGATGCTACTAACTCAGTGACCCAAACTTGATCAGAAAACATTTTAGTTGGCCCATACTAAAAAGTCCATCTTGATCTAGGTATCCATAAATGTACCACGTCTTTATTGACCTATTCTCTGTATTAAAGCCGTTAAAAGACCGTGACGCAATACGAAAGCATGTTCGAAATTAATTTCGATGGAGCTGAGAATGAACCCGATCAAGGTTACGTTTTACATATCCTTATACAATTTTCGCTTATATATAACATGTGAGAATCACTTATATTAAAACCATAAAAAGTTGCCGAAAGAGAAGTGTTTCGAACATCAGATGGAAATGATCGTGAATCAAAGCGGAATCGCTCTGCCCGGCGTCAACAGGAAAAAGAAATAAAAGCTCGAGAAGCTAAAGAAGCCGCTTTGGGAATCGACCGAATCCGTGGAGGTTTTCGTGGTGGACCATTTCGCGGTATGCCAACGACTAGTTTTGGCGGAAGGGGTGGTCGCGGGCCAGCCTTGGGCGCCGGTGGACGACTCGGCGGTTTGGGTCCGGGTCCAGTCAATATGGGACCTGGATCGGAACCGTCTGAACCGGATGAAGAGAATGAACCCACCACAACCCTGGAACCGACAACACTAACTCAAGCTGAGCCAACCACAGAGCCATCAAGGAAAGAATTTATAATGTAATATAAATTATATAATTATTTATAGATGTCAACTCGAAAATATAAAGATTATAAAACCTAAAAAAGCCTGTTTTCTGAACTAAAAGATGCACCACCACCACCTACAGAGGTCCCAATAACAACCCAAACCCAAAAGAAATTCTGGGAGAAAAAGAATCCCACAAAACTTGTCCAAACTCCATTTCATGAACGATCACGTGAACGATTCATTGATACTATAACAAATACAAGTAAGAGGAACCACGTGGTAATTATGAATTTGCGCGTCCTAATAATGACATAAAATGACAAAGGCCAAATACCTTCTGGTTAAATGAGCCCACCCAATGGACTGTATGACGTCATTCTCACAGAATCTGTGTAGACAACATGGCTTCTTCGGTCATAAATATATTCAAGAACGTCAAAACAGTTCCATCGTAAAAATAGAACGCTCCCATATAGTTCCATATTTACAAAACCACCCATTTAAGGCTGGTTCTAGGGATTTTTATCACGTGGAGATTATTATCATGTGATGTATCCATCAATCAATGACCTAAGTGACTAACAAAATGCTTAAGTGGGAATACCACCTCGTGGTTCTCAGTCAAACCGCTGCTTGGAATGTAAGAATGCTCCAGATCCTGCCTCATGCTTGAGTGAAGGGAATGTTAAACAATGTACAAAAAATGAGGTTAGATAACAAACATGTTGTTTTTGATAAAAAAAAACAAACGAACAACATTTCGATTTCGATCATCAGACTCTGATCAGTCATGAATATACCATCCGGATCTGTTGCCACTCATAAAAACTCAAAACTCAAGGGTCTATGATGCACCAAATACGTATAACCTTATACGTATTTCTATTATAACCCGCGCGGCCACCAAACCACCAAATGAATAGCTCAATTCATGATTTTTTTTTCTTGAAACTCAACGACTCGAAAATATTTGACCCTGGAATGTTTGGTCTTTGAAATGATTTGCCTTGACTGAAATATTTGTGTTTAGGCTTGTCAGACGGAGATCCGATGGGAGAACGGAAACGTCAGAATTGAATCATTTTGCAAACAGAAAAACGCTTGTCAAGTTATGCTTAGGTAAAATTTAGGTAAATTTTTTTTCCGCAAAACTAATCCCTTTTTTAAGTCAAAATGCTCAATGCAATCGTCTGAAAGGCAAAAAAGCAAATCGAACTTGCTGGAAATGTTGTACTGGAGATCTTTGCAACATAGCAGACATGGCGCCAAACAACTTTTAAGTTTACACGTACTGATGACGTCATTGTGACTGATTATGGTTAGTCATTATAGAGTCATTATGAGTCATTAAAAAGGATGATAATAAGTCATCAGGGGTCATCCCCACATATTCCCCTCTATTGCTGCTTATCTTTCTGTACCTGTAAAATAAGGGTTGATATAACGTATAAGTTACTCCCAGTTATACGATATGCGTCTGGTCTGAACGCCTGTCCCGGACTGATCACAACCTGGTCATAAACTGGCCATAGACTGGTCAGTTCGGAAGTTAGGTAAAGGACTAATCAAAATATAGTCAGCCCAAATTTAAAATCAAAATTGAAACACTGCTCCCTGTCCTTGTCCAAATTTAAACTGTCCCACAACTCTCGAGCTCCAATGGTGAATAAAAAAGAAAAAACTGTGAAAAAATATTTATTTATTCTAGAGTTTACCAATGATAGTAATAAGTTAGAGTGCGTGGGTACTTCCACATTTATTTGCGTAGGCGTAATCTATCGCGATTCTCATTTACCACTTCGTCCAACTTCGCCCCCCGAGCGTCCACGTCCAACATATGCTCTGTCAGTGTAAAATTGTCTTATAAGTTTTATCCATAGATCTGTAGAATTTCATGAATCTGCGTTCATTCTAGTGATTCGATTGGTTAGTGAAAATTTTGATAAAACTAAACTGATGTAAGTCTCTTCATAATCGTCAGGTATGTGGCAATTAAACGAAAAAATTTGGTTCTCCTCTAGAATTATATTGCAAACCCCTTTTCAACTTTTTCAATAGATGACTTTTAAGTAATTATTACGCAACCAAGCACTTTATGTAAGGCTGAAATTATCTTGTTCTCACACTTGAAAGTTTCCACCGTAATGATTGCACATATCACGTGTCAAAAAATGGCATCATGTGATAACGTTGTCCCTATATTATTGTAGAAATCAGTTTCAGCAACTTGATTACCAGGATTTGTGTGAAGACGTAAAATATAGTTTCCAGGAGGCACATCGGTTATGTCAATCCATTGACAATCTGAAAATGTGTTGCTAGAGAGCGATTTTGTTGTCACAAGAAATCAATTATATAAGGAGATCACACATAAGAGTGACCCACCCAGTCTTGAATTTGCATACATTAAAGGTTAATTACTAGAGTGACCCACTTTCGTATGCATATCATACATGTATCATCTGCTTGTTAGGTGGGTCACTTTAATGTGTGCAAGTTCAAAACCGGGTGAGTCACTCCTCCAATGTGTGATCCTCCTATACTCTGTATTCAGTTTGATTGTAGCTTACCAAGAGTATACAAATATGTATCAGCACATCCCATTGAAATTCCTTGTTCACCTCCTCCAGTACGATCACAATCGTATTGACGATCGGCAGTGCCTTCACAGTCATTATCTTCAAGACAGAATGAGGCTTTGTGACCTTCTGCTACCTTAGTACGGTCCAAACTTTTTTAGTTGATTATGATTGAAGGCTGGGTTTCCACGTTAATTGCGGACGGTATACTATGGGTAGGTTGAATTCCGGGATTAAAAATCGGAATATCTTTTTTCTTTGGGAGATTTTTTCCCACTCAAACGCCCACGCAAATGCTAAAAAGTGGAATTTCGAGTTTCAGTTCCTTAGAAATTGGTTCGAGTTTGGCATCATTGGAAATGATTTTTGAAGCTCTACAATCTGAGCTTTTAAGATTCAAGTTTCATTCGCTGTGTTAAAAAATCCTAACATTCCCGGAATTCAACCTAACTATGGGAAATAGTCTAAGGTGCTCAAAACTCTATAATTCAATGTTCCTGAGGAGATCATAATCAATAAAGTTCTCCATTGAGTGATAATGAGCATGGCAAGCGTGCCATTCCCACTGATTTCGAGCCGATTTTGGCAAAAAATCAGCTGTTCCTCTATTCCACACTCGTGTCTTAATATAAAATGTAACGTTTAAAAGTTATAAAGACGGGTGCCTCTTCCAGATGGTCATTTGGTCCGGGTGACATCATCACTGACATGGGGTAGTATAGAGACAAAGACCATCGGGAACATGCTGCCCACTTTACAATTTGACGTTATCAGATTGTGACTCACAGAAAAACGCAAAAGTTTACGAGTTCTATATGGATCCCAGTATTGTTGGTTGTACCACTCTGTCAAATAAGCTGATTTAGACAAGCAGTTTTCTTCAGCTGCACATTGCAATGTTCCTGAATACCAATTATAACAAGCGTATGTCTGTTATGATTCACCGAATGAAATGACCGTTCTTTAGATCGCCCAGTTTAGACTTGACCCAAAATAATGACTTTAAAAATGTGAACCAATGACATAATTTAAACGAAAGTCAAGCCGAGTTTTAACAAATTGTTGGAAACTGTGCTCATTACTAGGTGTCGCTTTAGGGTTTTTCGAGGAAATCGTTCTCTATCGGAAACACGCTTATTAAAACTTATCCTAGATACGTTATTCAGTTCATGATGAACTCAAACGATATCACTGAAATCCTAACTTCTTAACCCCCATGGAATTCATCCGAAATTTTTGTCTTAGTGAATTCGCTATGCCCGAAAACCCCTAAATTGACCCAGGTTCCTAAAATTTGGAGACTCTAGAAAAATACAGGTTCTCGGAATTCAATCTAGATATCAGCTTATTAAAATCCGACTTTCGTATTCCACGGTTAATGGCAATTGAAATTAGTCTTACCTGTTGAGACTCGTGAAAGGTGTAGAGATGACTCTAGCAGTGGAATATCAACAACCAAATCACCTGCACGTTCTGTACATACAATACCAGTGTAGGGCGTCTAAAAATAGATTTTCTTTTCTAAACCTCTTTTAGAACATCATTTTTCTACATTCCATCTTTTCGTGTCCCCCCGAATTTTCTTTATCTGGCAAAATTTAAATTTAAACCCTCAAATAGTGTCAATCAACTAATGTCAATTTATAAATTAATTTCTATCTCATAGGGGGTGACACATTCGAGTGGAATACTTTTATATGATTTTGCATATAAAGTGTTCCAGTCTTATGTGCGCAAGACCGATTTATGGTTACGTAAGCTCAAGTAAGTTTTAATTCAAAACGAAATTGTCAAATTCAGTAACCCTATTCTTAAGTGATGTATGACATGATCTTACCATTCGTTATGACAAAAAATATGCTTATCACGTGACTTTAAATATCATGTGACCCTTCGAAATGGAATTTCAATCGAATTGAACAAACCTTATATTTGGATGGGCATGAAACGTTTTCGTGATAGGCGCATTGCGAAACGGACATTTCGTCGCCTTCGCATTGAAGACCAGACATTACAACATTATCAAGTCCATCAATACCTGCTTTCCTTCAACTGGGATGCCAATTATTCAAATTAAATGAAAATGACCGTTTCAGTGAGCAAATGATAAAGTGGTGTGCGCCTTCCTAATGGCCCCGTGCGGAATTCGGGCCAAATGATGATTGGGAAGGTGAGCGGCGCGCCCCACATTACAAAATTTAGTTAGATAAGAGTTTGATTTAAAATCCCTTTCAATAGTGTAAATTGGAGACGAATTGATGTGCAAATCCAAAACCAAGCTGGCGACAGATAACCACTGCATTATTCATACTGAACATCCATTTCATCACGTGATATATTAAATTTTCACGTAACACGTTTAGCGAACTGAGACTATTAAAATGTATCACACAAAAAAATCTTACGTGAAATCATTTGAGCAAAGTGCACCCCACTGATTATTGATTTTAACCTCCACACGACCTTCTCGGAAATGACGTCCACCACTGAGTCTAACTTGGAGTGTTGCAGATTCTTCAATTGTTGGCGTATTGCATACCACGGAGACGTCATGCCCATGATTACAGACTTGTCTTGTTCTTATCGTATACGCATCGGCTAAGGAATGTTAAATAGCCTTATCATCCCTTTAAGGGCCTGTATATGGGGGTCTGAAAACTTTTTCAATTGATATTCCATCTTACTCATTCGGCTAGGCTGACAAATCTGCAATCGTGAAATCACAACAGATCTTGGGCTTATCTTTTAGATGCATAAAAAAATATTTTGATTGGACCAACCAGCTGCTTGGTGATTTTATTAATAGACACCCTACTTTTTTAAACTTCAAACTCGAAAAAATGCTACATCACGTGATTAAAACTAAGTGGACTACGCAAAAAAACTAAGTAGACTACGCAGAATCCGATGGTTAAGTCAGATTTGCGAGGTGTTGTGATTTCACGATTGCGGATTTATCTTTTTTTGCCGCAAATCTGTTTTCAAAATTCTTCTAGCGACCACAACATACAGGTCCTTAATCAACTGAGACTTACCTTCGCGATCATCTAGAAGTTCGTGTGAACAATCGCCAAGCTTTTTTTCAAAACCGGTACAATTCATTTTTGTCCAAAAGACTGGTCCATGGCCGTTACCAAAAGTAGAATCCTTGAATGCATTTTTTGCTGACCCAAATCCAAGCTATTGTCAGGGTTAATTATTTTTTATCACTTGAAACATAAATCACGTGATGAGATGACTTCACGTGATTCTTAAAGGTTCGACACCTGATTCAAAACCTTCTTCTGACATTTTTGTGGTCTATGTGAACCCTCTTTCCTGACGACAAACCACATTTGCGCTCTCAACGGACCAGTTTTCATGGCAAATGGTTCCCCACATATTATTCACTTGAACCTCTACCCGTCCCGATCCAATATTTCCTCCTGCTTTCAGACGAATATGGAGATTTGGAGGTTGACGACTTCGTGAGAACAAAATTGCATCATCACGGGCAGTTCCATTCTTAGGTACTTTTTTGAGTTCACCAGTTGACCTCATTTTCAACAAATTGTTTTAGTAAACTCGTTTTGGTGTGAACGCCTCTGGTTTTGTTTTTTCGATGAACCCTGATCCTATACTAGATCTATTTTCTGTATAAATCTGATTGATAAACATTCTTCCGGGTTTGCATTTTAAAACTACTGGTTTTCTCCCTGGACATCTACCAAAGCCCGTTTGTTCTGTTAAAAGTCGCTTATTACACCAAATTAAATTATTTTCTGTTCCTAAACATCTGACTGTATTCATTCCATATTGCCATCGTTTTCTCTCATTCGCATATCCAGTGGGGACTTTTTCAAAGCCGCTAAAACCAAGTTGTCCGCAAGCAACAAATGAATCATTTTCTGTCCAACCATTGGCACAAACCTTGCGCCATTTATATCCATCGGAATCGGCACCGAGGACTTCAAGATAACCAGCTGTTATGAAACCATTTTCATGCATTGAATCTTCTCTATGTCGTCAGAAATTTGGGCAGCTCGTAATTTTTGAATATCCCAACCTTAATAGAACATATCTAACGGAATATATTATCATATTCTGCCAACGAAGGGGAGAAGGAGGACAACTCCGACTATCCGAATAAGCAATAGATAGGGCGCCATTTCAGAGAATATGATATTTTATTCCGTTACAGATGATATTTACTCTATTTCAGTCTCCCTTATTAAGACTTAAGTTTCTTACTCGAAGCGCTAAGAAATAGCTGGCCCAAAAATAATACATGACCTACCAAATAAATGTGATTCGTGATATAATTTATACATTTGAGTTCTGAGTCCGTCTTGAATAAGCCCTAGATGAACTCTCAGGAAAATCCTTTAAACCATGGCCCTTTAGTAGGAATTACCTGGTATACGTTCTGTGTGGCATAAAACAGCCGCATCTTCATGATGCTCACAATCAGTTACACCCCAATCATTGTGAACACAATCTTTGATATGCACCTTAATAAATAAATTTACTTAAGATAAAAACATAGGACATCTAAACGATATAATAAAAAAAGGTTTTATCACAAACTTCAATAGATCTGACCTCATCTCCCTTGCATTTGACTTCATCAAGCCAAATGGGACCGTCGCCTTGTCCCCATCTACCAGAATGATGATATTTTTCTGCTCGTGTGTATCCCAACATTCTGCAATAGACATGCGCAACGTTTAAATTGTACGAATCATCACATACAGTTCCCCATTCTCCATTATGTAGAACTTCTATTCTGCCTTCATTTACCGTTGGACCGTCCACCAATCGAATTTTTGTCTCTTTGGCGACATCTGCAGCATGTCCAAATCTAGCTCCTAGCCAAGCCGCTAAAATTGAAGCTACCTTAGTAAGGATATCACTTCTATTAAATATATTAAAAAAGGTATAATCAAACTTAAAAAGTCTTAAAAATTATTCTCTATCCATGCCTTGGTCATATTTACTCTAAAATTCTATTTTGAGTTTTTCCGGTAGTTTTTATTTGTTTAACGACCGTAAACGCCGCCTCTTAATAGATTAGAGGACTTCTTATGTGGATAAACCAGCTGGTTATACGTACTTACATAACAATTCAGATTCTTCAAGAAGAGATTTAAAGATTCGAAATCATAAAACATGTGATAGATCATTCTGGTAATACGGAACGTAACGTAACATTGATGACAAGAGACATTTTTGAAAAAAACATTGCAAATTATTTTGCTTTCTAACAATTTTTTGATGGCAACAAGTTTGAAGATCCCGGATGGACCTCCCAAGACGTTTATGAAAGCCCTGCATGATTCATGATGAAGCCCCGAAAGTGTTGTCGGAATAAGATGTTTGAGCCACCCAGTTTATTTTTCGCAAATTGAAAAAAAAACGTTTACCACTTGATTATTTAGGCAAAATACTTTATTTTGCCTCACTCTATGCCTCGAAATTCGGTTTTTGGGAAATCATCTTTAGGTACCCCGTAGGTACCCCAGAAATTATATTGCAATGCATGTACAATGGAAAGTGCTTAGGTTTAACTCATATCTTGGGAATTTTATACTTGTGTTTTAAATTTTCTGCTGAAATTATCATACTTTGACGCTTTTTAATACTTACTGAATCACAGTCTGAATGGAATCTGACGCTATGCAAAAATACTCATAGCTTGTCTATTGTTTCTCAGATGATATCTTCGCCATTGAACGGACGACAGTTAACCATCAAGCGAAGGACAGTTAAGCCACGGAAAGCTCACAAGCCATAATAATCTATTGTCTAGACTTTATAACAGCGACCCCAATTACGTATTCATTTAATTCTCCGTAAAATCCAAAATTCCGTTTGTTCTATGTTGGATTCATGATACTATCTTATGTTGAACAAAATGTTCGAGACTATCTCGAATATGACAATTAATTCAAAATAAAGTTCGTGAAAGTTTACTGTAATATTAAACTTTCTGTTTGTTGCAAAAATACTTTTCTGAAATGAGCATCTTTGGCTTGATATGGAACAAGATAATCGTGTGTTCGACACTCGCTGAAAAGAGCATTTTATTTTGTAAAGTCTACAGAAGGATACGTCTTCCTTATGGTCGTCGTCTTTTTCCCAGTGCGGAATTAGGACGAACTGACCATCTGGAAGAGGCCTCTCTTTATAAAATTTTGATTACCTGACAAACTTGCCGGACATTCCTTTAACTTCTGCAGAAGCAGCACAATATAAAATTGATTGGGCGCCCTCTACAGGATACTTGAAAAAAATAAAACCAATGATCTTCCAGCAAAATTGAGAAAATAAGGAAGTGTGTCGGAAGAAACTTGTTTGCGTCAGACCGGGAAATGCAATATTTATAGTCACATTGCTGAACAATTTTTTAACAAACCAACATATTTGTCAGGGATCGGTGGACACGGACAAACTGCGGACACGCGTGTCAACCGATCTCTGGGTTTGGTGTGATTTATTGCATTTTACCTGTTTTTAGCCTTGAGTTCATCGGCCTTTGCCAGAGTATACACTATTTTTACCGTTAGTGTTTATGTTTTCTGATGAAGGGTGTATCGATAAGTACAAATGTTACCTGAGTTCATTAGCTTTGAATTAAAATAAGTGATAACTCGTCCGATTTTGAATACAGATTCCGAGATGCCCTCTCGCGTACCTAATAAAAAGATGTTTTTCAATTAACCTTGATATAAAATTGTAAATTACATTTTTTGAAAGAGTTCAGTATAAGATTTCCGTAGTTGTTTGCCTGCTTTGAACCAACCATAACGATTCGACCAGATTTCAGTTCCAATAGCGGCATCAAAAGCTCGTTCAGATATTGTGGTCCCAAGTGATTTACTTGGTATGATTTTTCTTAAAATCAAGAGTTTTGATTACGAAAATGAAGTCATAGTTTACCAAAACCGTCGTTTGTATCTTCACAGGGGATCAAGCCTGCACTCGCACAATTAACCAAAATATCAATACCAGATTCATAATCGTCAGTCAGTTTTTTCGCTGCATTTCGAACTGATTCAAAGGATGAAAAATCAAGATTGAGAGCAGAAATCTCTTTGTTGTCACTTTCCGCCTACAAAATGATATTTTGAACCTGTCACAAAATTCACAAATTCACCTTTATTTGAGAGCACAAATCAGAAACTGATTTTGGTGAAGATTTACATGTGCGAAAAGCAATGATGACTTTACAATTCCGTTTTGCCAACTTTTTATGATAAACTACAACTGTATAAAAATTCCATCGAATAGTTTTTTTCTTTCTAGGAAATCAATTCCTGAATAGCCGAAGACAATCCTAAACCCGACGATCCGCCGGTAACCACGGCAATACGACCAGTCAAATCAACCTTTTCATTAAACCATTTGATTTTCTTTTGTTGTCTATGACTTTGAAAAATGATCAGCGATCCAATCGCCAAAATTAAAAGAGTAAGAGCACCCATAATAATAAAGTTCTCTTTTAATGTAACTATATTGACTAAATTACTAAAATGATTTTATTTACTTTGATACTAAATTAGTAAGTCTCTTACATAAAAATCCAAAATTTCAAACGTGCTCTGTCAAAGTTCTGATATTTTTTGCAACAAACTATTTTATGAAATATTCGAATTTATTTGAATTAAACAAATTTTTTCAGATGAAGAATTAAAATGCACAGATGAGAATGAATCAAAATCTCAAAGTTTACAATAAATATTGCTTGGCAGCATTCTGCAAAGTTTCAACGCACCGCCAAAATATTGATTTGGCATGGCCATTATAAATTGAATACCCTAATCCACCATAAATTGCAACAAATGAAACTGATAGGACAACTTCTGATACAATATAGATTTGTTCTGAAGAGTTATTGACGAAAATATAAACGGAAATTTATCAACTTACGCATCGTTTTTGTTACATTTGGGGCGCGAGGATAGGGGCCTTCAGGAATTGGTTTATCAAGAAATTCACAAATTGGTCCCCATCCTTGTTTAGCATTGAAAATCAAAAGTCTTTCTTTGGGAATTTTATGTTGAACAAATTCATTCCAATCTTCATAAAACTGTACCCGATTTTCTTTTATGTCAGGATGAAAACCTAGAAAGTGAAATAATACAAACGAATGTTTAGAACGGGAATGTCTAGATCTTACCTTGAACCGAGCATTTATCAAAGGTGGCAACACCAAGTCTTTTTAAACTGGTGAGACGTCCAAGGATTGGGACCCAGTTCATCATTGAATTCAGTAATCCAGGTGTGAAGCGTGATTCATATATAATTCTGAAGATTGTGTCAGTAGCTGATTTCTCCCATGCTTCGGCAGAATCTCTTACAGTCAGAATAACCTTCGCATTTGGGTTCATTTCGGCAAGTTCAAAAACGAATCCACAGGCTGGATTGTCACAACAAGCCGAATATTCGTCCAAGATATTTTTAAGACCTGAAGGATTTTTAGTCAACAAAATCAAGACTAGAAATCTACCTGCTTTGACTTCGCTATCTGCCATTCCGAGTTCATGAATTTTGTTCCACTGGTTAAAGTCGCCTTTTCTCATGACTTCCGACATGTGATGAACATTATAACCAAGTTTCTCTAGGGCAAGCTTCAAACTGGCAGTCGATGTCCTGCCAAGGCCAGCACCAATTACTTCGAGTGACGTCATCTTATACCAATCGAGAGCAAAACCTTAAACATTGAGTTGAATCTCTTTGTGTTAGAAGTTTTTTTTAAAAGAGGTCAGACTTGAACTAGAAGTGACAATGTTAAGAAGTATTACGTAATTGAAATTACATAACGAAGTAATTTGGCCACGCGACGCCCCTTTTCGAAGGCCACTTTGATATAAATAAAGGGGTGACAGTGATTCGACCTTTGACCTTGAGAATAATGTACAGAAGAAAGTGCAGTAGGTTTATATAGGATAGGTTTCATGGGTTACAGAAATACTCTAGCTCCTGAGTCAATTCAGAAACTTCTGGCGTGTCACCAAGTTCATCGTCCAATCGTGAGACAATCTAAAATATTACATAACATTTCTATTACGTGATAGAAAATATAACGTCTTTATAATATCACTTACTTGTTGCTGATATTTCTTTAAATAATGTAGCATTTGTTCAAGTGCTTCATATGGATATATTTCGGGTTTACCATTTTTGTGATAAATCTCTTTCTATAATAATTCATTAATGTGTGTGCATGTCAATTGACTGTACATACCTGAATGTAATCTACGACCTCTTTTTGAGTCACTTTAGGTGCTTCTTTAACTTTATTGTAAAACGGAATGACTTTGGCTCTGAATTGCATTATGGTCTTATTGAATAATTGTTTATTTATCGGATCTTGATCTCCAACTTGGTTTTGGCCTGTTGAGCAACATTCCATCAGTGTTCCTGCAATCACTGTAACAGATGCATCCACTGAAAAAAAAAATATTTTCTTTGAATACTCAAAAATATTATAGAGGAAATCTTTCTAGATAAGAGTCTTTGAATAGAACAAGAAAGAATATAATAGAAAACGAACGTACCAAGGTCATGCGTGGAGACATCAAGGAAGAAACTTGGATTTTTCATAATATTAATCCAAAATCGAAGTATGAGCGAATTTGCTTTCCAGACACGAATAGTTTCGTCTATATCTTCTTGCTAAAATACAAAAATGAATGAAAAGAAAGAGGGTCAGCGTGTGTGAATTGTCTCAAAAACTTACATTGTTGAGTGTATTATTGTGTTGATTGTGAAGTTGATTATTCAATGATTGAATAGCATCTTGATCTAAGAAATCAAAAAGGTATTTGATAGGTGGAGGGACCTGTGCCCCTGGTTGATTTAACAAAATCGAATTGAAGAATTGATCTACGTAAGGTTGAATAATTTGCTTTGAAGTAATAAGTCGGGCAAGATACAAGTCTAAATAATAATTAATAGACATATAAAAAGTTATGTCATCTGTAACGGAATAAAATATTACATTCTCTGAAATGCCGCCCTCTACATTGCTTATTCGGAGAGTCTCTCCTCTTTGTGAGCAGAATATGATATTTCATTCCGTTAGATATGTTCTATGAAAGACTCACCATTTGTCACTGAATTGACTTTGTGATCCTCCACAATAGACATTCGATTTTTTGGTGTGTTCCCATTCCCATGACTCTGATCATCTGGTTTTATCAAATGGTAAATTTCTCCTCTCAGTGGATCTCTTTCATCCGTGCTTTATTTAGTTTTTATAAATTTTGTTTAAAGCGGGGTGCATTTTCCTGATGGTCATTTTGTCCGAATTCCGCGTCGGGCAGTATATCAGGAAGACTAACGCCACTTTAGTTGTGCTATGATCTTTCATGACCATTGCAATAACATTATTTTCTTTGATGTTGTAATCTTTCAATGTCATTAGTCTCTCTCTTCCAGTTGCATCTGTTACTGTTTGATTTTCGAGAAGACGAATCGAACATCGATTGATTTTGAAATCGAGACTAATATCATCAATCCTTAAAATGTGTTACTTATGATGGTATTCATATAATATGAAACATGTCACATTATTTCTATGTATCATCTGTAACGGAATAAAGTATCACATTTTCTGAAATGGCGCCCTCTTTATTGCTTATTCGGAGAGTCTTTATCCTCTTTCTACTCTTTGTGAGCAGAATATGATATTTTATTCCGTTAGATAAGTTACGGTACATATTTTGGACGTATTTTTTTACTCACTGCGGCCATTCGGAGAATTTTTTATTACGATAAATTGCGTCACAACATTTGTCTTTGACCTGGATGATTGTATCACAATCTAGGACAGTAACAAATATATAATTGTTTGGATCAGATGCATCTGTAACACCTGGTTGAATCACTGACAGTTTCAATTGTTTATATTCAGGATCCTCTCGTAATAATCTCGTCTCGGTCAGTGTAAATCTAGCATGTCCACGGACAGCATCAATAGGACCTTTCCATCCCTGTTGTTTGATAGCGAGAAGAAGAAGCCAAAGTGAACGACCTGAATCACCTTGAATTGCTTTGAAAAGACTCAAATGAATCCAATTGGCCAAAAGTTTTTCAGCTACAGACTCCGCCCATCTAAAGGCGAGTTTTGGTGATCGTCCTTCTGCCTGTTTTTTCAAAAATGAACCAGTAAGTTTGAAAGTTATTTTGGTCAGATATTCAGGGTCATTTGCAAGTATCGATGTTAATAATGAACCCAATTTCGATCTTTCTCGTGGCGATAAACCGGGAATATCTTGAATTGTTTCCATTGCAATACAAATAAAATTAGGATTTCGAATAAGTTTCATCAAACGGTTCATCTCAGCCATTTTTGTTGGCGACAATGCAATTTCTTCGCGATTTTGGCGTGGGAATAATACTGAATTCATATAATATGAAAATGTATGTAATGGAATGTCCAGATTTCCAGATTTGACGTCATTTGCCAAATCTGAAATGTCCAAATTAAGTTCATGATAAGCTCGTCGGGCGACCATTGTGACTCTTTCTTCAATTGAAGCCAATTGTTTTTCTAAACCTTTTTGTTTCCCTTGATATTGTTTCATTTTAGTCCATAGGATCCATATAACAGCCCCAACAGCGATTGCCAATATAATGACAGTAAGCCCAATCAATGAAGCAGTTTGAATTGACATTCCTGTGGCTTCAATTTTCAACGCTGTCGGACTTTCAAATTCACCGAAACTATATTTCATTTCATATGTCAGTACACCTATTGAATTTTTAGGAAGAACTTTTGGCATTTCAACCTTCAAAGCGAGAACAAGATGCCAATCTTCGAAATGTTCGCGTTCGGTGTCTCCATTGCTATCACAATATTTATCTTCGCAAATGTGATGGGTGGATATCTTCGGCTTGTCTTCAAGTTTATCTTCTTTATCATCAATAATGAAAAGATTGAGATCATCGACAGTGAATGCTCCGCGAGCTTCTTTTGATTTGAATTTAAGATAAATATCACCAATTTTATTTGGGGCAAATTCTTCAATTCCAACCGAAGTTGGGGTTGGTGCTCTGAAGATCTTTGCTTTGACCAATCTCTTTTCAAAACCATCAATGTGAATATGAAGTTCTTCTTCGGCAAGGGAAGAATTTCTTTTACGCCTCCGCATGGCTGTGTCAGAACACATGTCTGCATTGCTCTTTGGAGTCGTGCACTTATAATAAAAATAATGATTTGGACTTGGGCCACGAGTTTCTACCATTGATTTCGATTCTTGTTTTCTATTTTCATCATATTCCAAATCTGGTACGCATTTTCCACCACCATCTTTGTTTCCGGCGAAATAAATTTCGGGAATGATTCTTGGTTCTTTGGATAAGTCAAAATAGGATAAAACTTTGATAAGTATTGATGTACCCCCTGAACAAAAGAGTCCTATCTCGCTCAATGAATCGATCTCATCGAATGACCCGGAACACTGTTTACAAATTTTCATTCCAACAAATTCAGGATCAGCAATATAATCGAACGGTGTATTGTATTTGTATTCTTTTGAATCGAAGAAGACAGAAACTGGGAAGGCATTAGACATTTTGCTTGGTGGCGTACGACATGTTATCTCATCTTCACTGACTTGATGATCAAGGCATTCTTGAGATCCAAGTTGGACAATTTGTTTTGCTGATATGTTTAGATTGGAACCGATAATGGTGAGTTTTGTACCACCAGATGACACACCATACGATGGAGTCACAGACTCTATATTTGGTCTCTTGTAATCAAATCGAGTTCGATCTGTTTGTTCAGATGTTTTCCCTCTATATTTAACAGTCAAATTGACAGATCTTTCTTTCTTTTCTTTGGGCATTTCACAGACTATCCAATCAGCTGTTCGATTGACTAGTTGACATAATTTATGTTCTTCGTCTGTTCCGATAAGAACAAGAGGTGAGTCGGTTTTCTTTGTGTCTGGACCAATTAATCCAAGATCTGTTCCACTTATATTCACTTGCACCGTGCTATCAACCGAACCAGATAATGGAAATATCGAATTTATTTTTGGGGCTGGACATTCTCGTTTTCCTTGACCTTCACTCGAACATTTTGTCTGGCCATCTTCTGTTTCAATGAAATGACACCCTTCACGTGATCTACAACTGCTACAATGATTATTGCCATCGCCTTGTTCACAGTTGAACAAAGTTATTGAACTTTCCAAGGCATCAAACTCGTAGAATCGTTTCTGGTCATTTGTTGACAGGCGTAGACGAATATTTACGGCGAATTCGAAATGTTGAATTGATAAAAATTCCCGGGGAATTTTTATTTTTTGGCATTCAATTTGCTCAAACCCAGAATACCCCGGACCAATATTTGAATAGGCTGCACTGACTTTGATGATCTCTGTTCCATTATACGAATAGAATATGCAAGACATATCTCCTGATGATCCGTAAAGGCTTTCTAATTGGTCAATATTTTCTTGGCGAATTTTCGCGATGAATTCACGGTCGACAGGATATCTTTGATTGTCTGTTCGGGTTTTTGGACACTTGGATTTATTTCGAATTAGTTTTGAACCAGGTTGTTCGTCCTCATCTTGGCATTCTTTTGATTCAACATTCCAAACTGGACGCCAATTTTTATTGTCCAAACATGACATACAGCTTTGTGATTGGTCAACAATTCTAGGATTAAATACATGGACACTACTACTGGTTATAACTACATCACCATCGAGTGCATTAGCATCTGGACGATAAAGAAGAGTAACATTGACTTGATCATTATTGCCATCCTGTGGGTTAAACTCAACAGGTTGCCCTCCGCGAGTTGCTCTCCATGGTACTCTACAGCTGATAGAATTACCATTGAATTCACTATCAGTTTCTTCTACAGGATTGAAGTCGGAGGGAAATATTGATTTTGATTGAAATTCACAAACTAGATTCTTTCCAATCGAAGTATCTCCTTCAAAGTCAATATTAAATTTGATAAGGGGATTGCGACTTGAAATGAACTTGACTTCCGGATGCATTGTCGGACAGACTTGGTCTCGTTTTCCACTGAGCCATGACTTTGGTGCTTTACATTGTTTGCGACCAGAACATTTCCCCTCGAGCGAACACCACCCGCAATATGGGTCAGCTGATTGAATACAAACATCACAAGATTTATACGTTTCACAGACATGAGCCTCTTCAATACGAATTCCAGATTGTTGAAGAATAAAGAATTGTTCGTCTTTGAATTGAATATCGACGATTTTTGGATCATCAATGGTTATATCTCGAAAAACACTTGTGTCCTTCCGTTCTCTTTCAAAAGGTTTTTTACTCTCTTTTATTCTTTTGTTTTAAACGAAATGGCGAAAAAGAATAAAAATGAATCAGAGTAAGAGACCATTCCTTTCCTCCATATCAATGTCATTTCGATCTAAGTCAACTTGAACGATATGACTTTGACGACGTTCTTTATTAGGATACACAACGACTAGGACTTGATAATCATCGACATGATAAAGACGGACGTGTTGATAAAGATCTGATTCAAAACCATCGCCAGGTTCTCGGATAGCATCTTGTCGGATAGCAGCTATCTGGCTGACTTTCTTACCTTCCATTTCGCTATAACGGAGGATAACGTTTCCACCATCTTCCTCGCGTCTATCAACGTCCTTGCAAATATAAGGAAGCTCGGGAATATAAGCTCCTTGACAATTTCCAGAAGAATCTCTAGAAGAACAGCATCGAGATCTCTTATCTTTTGGATAAAAATACGGACAAAAGAAACTGATTTCGGTGTCTTCTTGTTTCTTATTTGGACAAGTATTTGTAGCATTTGCAAAATAAAAATTCCAGCCCTTTTCTGGTTGATCTTTTCGATTATTTTGACCACAATAGTCTTCTTCTTCAAAATAAGTTCAAAACTATTTTTCAAATAAAAGTTCACAGTGACTCACTCCTAGTCTATGATCCGATTTTAGATTGAAATTGGATTTAGATAAAAAACTTCAGACTCAAATTATTTTGGTAACTCATTCCTTTTGGATAATAATATCTTGATAAGTGTGTAACATATTCATCTTGGCAATTATCATTTGAATCTTCTTCTCGCGTTTTACAACAATGTTTCTTCTGTGGATTTGTATCAACATGAATAAACTTGGATTTTTTCGAACATCCTCTCCAATTCCAACAATTCATAGCCATATCACCGAACTCTCTGTTTAACTCGTTTAGATTCCATTTACAAATAAAACCATTTTTCATAACAGCAATAACTTCTTTCTCTTTTTCGTCATATGTTGCCAAGTAAGGTTTATCAGAATCTGCACATTTTAGCGGAATTTCAGCGATATTACGAAAATTGATATCGGCAACACATGCTCGACCGATTCGAAAATTAGATGACGGACCATCAAAATTTGTTCCTTTTTTCGTTTCAGAATATTCATAAATATAATAGAGCCAATCAGTTCCAGAATATTCATCAAAAGCAGTGAATACTTCAATATATCTTGTTGTACTTTCATCTTGTTCCTCTTCTGAACACATATCGGGCCCAACACCAATACCATTCGATACGGATTTCTGGCGTAAAATCATTTTATCTTCATAACTGCTATCAACGGCCTGAGGACCACACATATCTTTTAGTTTATGAGTTGTTGAAGATATTTCAGTAGCTCTCATAATTTCATTGCTTGATACTGCTTGCCATGTCTGATCTAACATTCGGGATTGACACGAGCATTCCTCATCCTTATTCGTTTTATATTCCTGTTTGCATGTATTCGTTCCAACAAGATTAGTTTTGGCAGTGAATAGAATATCATGTGTTTCTTTAATTGAATCATTAATCGATAAAACTCGGGCAAATGATGGATACTGCCTTAGTGGTGAAACAACATCTTTGAATTTCTTCCCTTTGGCTTTTTGTGAAAACTCGGATGGCTTTAAAACTGTACATTCGCCCTTAAGTTTAAAGTGTTTGTAAATAGCTTATCAATGTTAGACTTGCATTGAATAAATATGCTTACATTTATATTAGAGCATATAACTAATCGTTTCTTGTCCCCTTTTCCATAAGTTAATATATTTTGAGCATAATTAAAATAAATATCTGAAACGGAACTCGTCTGCGAAGATTCAGGACAGCATGGATGTCGCGTAGTTGTTTCACTATGAGATCGTTGCGAGACATCTAAAATATTTAAAAATCATTTTTATTCTTGATAAAAGCATAATTAACCTTTGAAGTTATAATTGATATAATAAGTTGTATTTAGTCCACCGACATAAAACCCATCAGAATCAAGAAATAATTTCGTCAAGTTCTTGTTTCCATCACTTGGCTGCCATTCGAATGTCACCGCCAACGAAAAGCCGACCGAATAAAAAAGACATAAACCATAATTTTTCATAGTTTCATTATTCTCATTACCGAATTCTTTCTAAAGTACTTTTATTACAGTATTTGTTTGAGCTCTTTTTTCTGATTCATTTCTCTCTTAGTTTTACTCTTTCTCTCTAACCAATGAATCATCGATTTACGATTTTGAATTAATGGACCGACGCTCCCCAAATTATTTTACGATTTATCAGACTTCATTATCAGATCTTTATTCGACATCGAGTACAAATGATTACCACTGACCACCACGTCCGTGTCCGCCTCGTCCCATGCCTCGGGCTCCCCTAAAATCATTGTACCAAATAAAATAATAAAATTTTGAACTTACCTTTGACTAAAATTTCCACGACCACGATAACCTCCGAATCTGTTATTTCCTTCTGAGTTGAACTGGGGTGGAGGTCTAGGATAATTCTGTGGTGTTCGCGGTTGAAATCCTCCTCTTGGTCCACCACGGCCACCACGATAGTCAGGACCACCACGAATACGTGGACTAAAATTACCACGTCCACCCGGGGAACCAAACCGTGGTCTCGGTCCACCTTGATTTGGACTATTTTGTTCCCAACTTAATAAAAATGAGAACGCCATTATAAATGTAGAAATAACTAACCCTTGCATATTTGGCCATTTTCCGCCCTGCTCGTTCCAATTATTTGGATGACCATCTTGCCATCCCATTTGCTTAGGAGGAGGTGGTGGTGGCACCACTGCTGGCGCCTATAAATATAGAATTGACATAATACTATTAACAAAAAACATAACATAATTGACGAATCATTTATGATTATAATTCCAAGTAAATATTTGGTCTATGATTAGGCGTACCTCTGTATCCCATCTAGATGTTTTTCTTTTCTTTTCTTCTGGTGTGAAGATATTGGCCAATCGAGAGTCAAGGTCTCCTTCGGCTGCAACAGATCCGACTGGCAATGAAGTTAGATTTGGTTTGGTTGAAGATGTTGGGTTAGATTGAATTGAAGATGGCCCGAAAAAGGCTTCAAGGGTATTTTCTACTTGCTCATCCTCCGAGCTATCAAATAAATGATTTGAATTTATTAAAACTTATGTTTCATACCTATTGGCAGTGTCTTCATCAGATATTTTCATATCAATTTGATCTCGGTCAGGTGAAGGAACAGGCGATTGCACCGGAGATTGAATGGGGGAAATATTTGGAAACAGAGTCGGAAATTTTTGTTGCATCATTTCCTGGCATCTTTTCTTTTGGGCCAAGACTCTTTCCTGATAGTCCTTGTATGCTTTCAGTACCACACTCACTTCATGGAATTGTGCCTTATGAATTGTATTAGAATAACATCATTAACACTTTTGTTTACCTGATAAAATATACAAGACTGATTAATAAGAGAAAGTAGTTTTCTCCGCCGTTCAATATGTATCTCTTGTAAATCAACGTATTCAATTAGCAATTGAGTCCATTGTTGGAGTTCTTGACGAGCCCTTTCGCCTTTTCCTCTTTCTTTTACTTTCTCTAAAAGTTTATCGGGATCTGTCTCATTCAGCCCACTGCTATTAAGTAATTCCTGCTTCATTCTCAAATCATTTTCACAGCTAGAAAAAGAACAATAAAAATTCCGTGATGAAAGTTTTTTTGGACTCTTTATCTATTTATACCTGGTATATTCTTTCAGTGCATCGACTAAATCATTTGGTTTAAAATCCTTCAGGGCTCTTTCTCCTTTATCTAAAATTGATAAATACAAAATCTGTGATTTTTAATATAAATACCTTTGTGATTAGCCTTGGCTGTAGCCAGGACTGTTTTCATCTTTTCGATTGATTCCTTGTCAAATACAGTACGTGTATCCCAGACATTGATCACTTTCTCAACTCCACTTCTGATCGCATGATGAGTTAAATGCTCAAATGCATTTTCAATTCTATTTTGCCACTGTCCTGAAATTTCAGAATTCAATTTTAGAATTCTAACCTATATGAATAATGGAGTATGAAAGGACTCGCCCGGTATAATGTAAAGTGGGGTGCGTCTTTTCGATGGTCGTCGTCTAACATATCTAACGGTATAATTTAAATATCATATTCTGCTCACAAAGAGGAGAAAGAGGATAACGACTCTCCAAATAAACAATATAGAGGGTGCCAATTCAGAGAATATGATCTTTTATTCCGTTACATGATATAAACTGCCCTATGCGGAATTCGGGCCAAATGACCATATGGAAGAGTTATTCCTGAGTCATATTATATGAGTACGTACCTAACAAATCTGGATATTTTTTTCTACAATTTTGGACAACATCATTTGCCAAATAAAGAAGGGTAAGTCTATGTTCATGATCAGATTTGACTAGCTGACTATCCCAGCTATCCAAAATTTCTCCAATATGTTTCGAATTTCGTAAAATCCAAGTTGATGTAGCTTTTTTTTTAATTTTTTAATATTTATTCTTATGTATTAATTTTACCTTAATTAAGTAATTTAAATAATAATAAAAATTTAAATAAATAAATATTTTTCAAACTAATTCCTGTAATTGAATCCTGAGAGTTGGTAACCGCAGAAAACTTTCGTCTAAGGACTTCCGACGATAAGCCAGATTTTGGCATTTCTCTCTCTTTCGTTTCGAAATAAAATGACAAGTAGTATTTCGGTAAATTGACTGCTCTTTAGTTTTTGAATGAGTCAATGGTTGGATGACTCACTCGAAACGATTCATTCTCCCGAAAAGCTGATTTGAATTTATAGAGATATTTGAAATGAAAAATGTCGGATAATTCGGGGTAAGTACACGGGGATTTAGAAAAATCAAGAGAAATACATTGAGAAACCATAAATTAATTTAATAATAGAGTCGAAGAATTGGAAAAACAGTTGGAATCTTTTGTTGAAAATATTCGACAACTTGGAATTACCGTTAACGATTTTCAATCTAACAGGACCAAGTTCATTATCATTTTTTATCCCGGTAAATCTATCTAGTCACCAATGATAGCGCTGAAAAATTTGATTATGAATAATGCATTTTTCGAACTTAATTACAGTCAAGCAGTTTTGAATCAGAAAGTAAATACTCTTGTCACTGGCCTTAAAGAAATCGATCAGCTCAAACGATCAGGCTGGTTTCGAAATACATGTAGCTTAGATCACTGAAAACACTGTTTTTCTTTAAATCGGGAATTTTGGGAAATTATGATATTTACGATTTTTAAGCAAAAGAGTGTATTTATAAACTCACTTCAATCTATTATTTTGAATTTCTTTCTGAAACTTTTGAAAGTGGGTAGTATCGTTATACCTGTAGAAGTATTCAACTACATTGATCAAGGTCAAAATCCTAGCTTGTACACTAAAAATACTCTCGAAAGAGCCCTCGCTAAAAACGAACAAGTCAAAGGGAAAATCGAAGTTTATTCTCAGTTCCGTCAAGGTCAATGTTCAAAATGATTTAGACTGTCGCTTATTTCGATTGATTAATTCGATTAAAATCACTTTTAACACTTATAAAGAACTCCAATCTCAATTAGGTTTAATTTATCCTGATCTTATTGCTGAATACAAGCGTGTCCGGAAGGAAGAATAATGTCCGGTGAGTAAATTACTTCTTGTCACACCAATTGGGTTGACTCTACCTAGAGTGAATTACCTGAGACAAGTGATTTCAGAAGTGTACCCTGGTATAATATTTGAATACTTTTCTGGAGTAAACTTTACCTAAAAATAACGTTGATGACTTCGTTTTTACGTCACGTGACCCTATAATCTATAATATTTTTCATCTTAGGTATTTCATTTTCATTCAAAAAGAAAAATACCGGACCAAAAGTCCAGGCTGTCAATAAACGTGGTTTTGAAAAAGTTGAAGAGGACAAGGATGATATTGAAATTATAACTGGTGTTGATGAAAAGGGAATCGCAGGAACCAAACCGAAAGAGGTCAAAGAGGAGCTTGTTATTCCTCTGATTCAAAGTGAGTGATTTAATTTTTATAAATACGTGATAACGATATTTGAATAGCTAATCGTTGGGATGAAAAAGTCCTAAAACAGAAAAATGGTCAAACTAAGAAATCTGGCGTGTCTGACGGAGCAGAAAAAGCGAATGCAAAACAGTTTACTACTGACGTCAAAGACGATGCAGCTGCTGCTGTTATATCCGAAGCAAATAAATTTCTCCAAATTCAAGAAACAAAGGGCAAAAAGGATCAAGGTAAAAAATTTTTTTCGAAAAGATTTCTTAGTTTTGATTCTCATTTAGGAATGAGCATTCCGTTGTTACTTCAAAATCAAGTCCCTGATGGATTTGAAGCCGAAGAAGGTCCCCTCAAAGTTGATATTCGTCCTGAGAGTTCTAAATTAGAAGACTATAATTCCGTACCAATTGAACAATTTGGTTTGGCAATGTTGCGTGGGATGGGATTCAAAGCAGATGAAGGCATAGGAAAAACCAAACAAAAAATAAATGAAATAAAAGTTGAAGTTAGGCCAAAAGGACTCGGCTTAGGCGCCATTCCAGTCAAAAAGAAAATTGCTGATGTCAAGAAAAACGCCGACGAAGATGTCTTACAGGTTAGAATGTTTATTTCTAATAACAAGAAATTAATGGAAATCTTAAGATGAAAATTGGTGCTTATGTAAGAGTTGTTTCTGGTCCATATGAAGATCGTTATGGACAAGTCAAAAGTATAAATGGTGACATGGGTAGAATCACATTAAAATGGGCTCTGGGATCAGATGGTCCACAACAAGAAGTCATGGAAGGGTTTGTCGAATTGGTTACAAAGAAACAACACGATGAAATAGGCCGTGACATCTCTAGAAAAACAAAAGCTGCTAAAGAACATGCCCGTAAGAAGGAAGAAGAAGCCAAACAAGCTGAGAAGGATAAAAAGCGAAAACGCGAAGACGAAGAAAAATCGAAATCATCTAAAAAGTAAGATAATTTTTATGAAAGCCCGTTTCTAAAATATATATTTATTCAGGGCCAAAGAGTCTTCTGGACCAAAGAAGTCTTCTTCAAAGTCAAAAAAGGACGCTCGTTGGTGTTCCAAAGGATGCATCGCGCGGTATGTTGGTGAAGACTATCCAAAGCAACATCGTCAAAAATTTGAAGTACGTGAAGTACGATCTAGAAATGAAATAAGATGCCGTAATATTGAAACTGAAAAAGAATTTAAATTCGACGAACGAGATCTAGAAACAGTCATCCCAAAAGCGATTGGATCTGTGGTCATCATTACTGACGGTTCTCTCAAAGGATGTTTTGGTGTTATTATCGATAAAATTAAAGGATAGGCTCGTACTTATTTTCATCAAACGCTCTAATGTGAGATTAGGGTAGATTCACAGCCTTTTTTAAGAAAAAGAGCGCGTCATGGTCGAAATGCTTCCCGCAAAGAAAGAAGTCGAAAGATTCAGCTACAACTCAGTCTGTCAGTTCAATGCCACCGAAAATGATCCAATATTTTCCAAATGATATCTCCAACTAAACTGCCCTCGTATTTTATAATATGCCCTATTGAAATTATTTTTCAAACTTTAGAATGAGTGCGACGACTTTATTAGGCAGAAAAAAAGTTGAAGACTTGGGCTTCGTTTGTGCCCACGAACATCTACGAATGAATTTTGAATGCTCATTTCACAAATCAAAATTATGCTCAGAAGATACAAACATGAAGCTTAAAAATATGACAAATCATCAAGCTGCGATGGTCAGACAATTTCCTTATCATTTCAAAGATAATTTAGACTTGACTGATTATGAAGCCGTTCTTTATGATCTCAAAGGTTGGAGAAGAATATTTTTTTTGTTCAATAAATAAGAGTTTTTTAGATTATAAACAGTTGGGAGGAGGAACGATTTGCGAAGTTTCCACTGTTGGTCTATCAAGAGATCCGAAATTTTGTGCAAAATTATCCGAAGAGTCAGGCGTCAATGTTATAATGGGAACTGGTTATTATGTTCAAGCAGCACAAACAGATGCAACCAAGGCATCAAGTGTTGAAGTCATGAATCAGTTTATCCAAAATGAACTCAAGTAAGTTTCACGTTAATGATTCACGTCTAACAAAGGACTCAGAGATGGGTTTACTGAATGTCCAGGAGAACTTTACCCTGGATTGGTCGGTGAAATGGGATGTTCCTGGCCAATCACAGAGTGGGAAAGACGGCATTTGCAAGCGGCTGGCATGTTACATGAACAGCCTGGTTTCGAAACAGCACCTATTTCTATTCATCCTGGACGAAATGAAAAAGCACCCGAAGAAATTGTCCGGATTTTGACAGAGGCTGGTGGCAAAGAAGAAAAAATTGTCATGGGTCATTTGGATAGAACTATTCATGAAGTGGAAAAACTGGCCGAATTCGGTGATCAGTTCAAAAATGTGATTTTTGAATTTGATTTATTCGGAATCGAAAATTCACATTATCAAATGGCTCCTGTCTTTATGCCGAATGATGGTGAACGTCTTCGCAGAATTAAGGTACGATATATGATTAGTTCTCTGATATGTTATTTTCGTCCAATTCAGGGATTGATTGATTTGGGTTGTTCGGATCGAATCGTTCTTGGACAGGATATTCACACGTCTCACAGACTTTTGAAAAATGGCGGTCACGGATATGGCCATTTACTTCGAGTGGTTCAAGATCAAGCTTTGAATGTTGCTTTGATCTCACCTGAGATTTGGGAGAAAATGACCAAAATCAATCCCCAACGAATCCTGACTATTGACATTCAATAAATAGGTAGTTTAGGGTCTATTGGATCTGAAAGTGCCAAACAAAATTATTCTAAGTCATGATATTTCGAAGAAGAACCGTCTCTTAGCCTATGGTGGTACTGGATATGGTCATCTTCTTCGAACTGTTCAAAATCAAGCGATTGAAGTCGCTGAAATTTCCCCCGCCGAATGGCATCACATGACCCACACGAATCCGCAACAATGGCTCAAGTCAAAAATTGCGTAAAACTTTTCTTTGTGTAACCTATGAATTCAATTGTGGATTTTGCAATTATTGACAGGCTCAATGAAAGCAAGATCAATGCACGAAAAGTGAACTGATTTCTAATTTAAATTCGATTCTTCATTTTGTATCTCATTATCTTTTTTTTATAGAATGAGTGACTCTGAATCCGATAATTCGGGTTCTGATAATGAAAGAGAACCAGTAGGTTCCGGATCTGGTTCCGGTTCCGATGCTGATTCTGGTGATGAACGAACCAACAAGCGAGCATTATCATCTGGATCTGATCCAGAGTCTGAACCAGAACCCGAACAGGCTCCTAAAAAGAAGAAAAAACGTCAAAGGGGTTTCACTGCAGCCGATTTCCTCGATCAAGATGTTGTTGTGGAGGATGATGCTGATGATTATGAAGATTATGAAGACGATGGATTCATAAAAGAAAGAGGAGATGCCGAACGTCTAGAAAAAGAAATCGGAATGAGAGAAGGAAATCACTCGGCAGTTTATAACAAATTGAACCGACCAGGAAATGAGGATGACTTGTTCGAATACTACAAACGAAAATATGATGAAGCGCCCCAAGAAGATTATGGAAATTATTATCAGAATACGACTTTGGATAAGGAAAGTTTTTAGTAATAAATAAAGATTTTCTCGAATACCCTTATACTATAATATTTACATTGAAAAAACTTCGATAAGGATATATCAGAACAACAATTGCTTCCAGATGTAAAAGATCCATCACTATGGATTGTGAAATGTTTGATTGGCACAGAAAGAGAATGTGCAATGAAATTGATGAGAAAGTTTTTGGTTGAGCAAAACAAAGAAGATGCACTTCAAATCAAATCTGTTGTTGCTCCTGAAAGTGCAAAGGGTTTCGTTTATGTTGAAGCATACAAGAAAACACATGTCAAGCAATCTGTCGAAGGGATCAACTATCTTCGATCGGGTCTATATGACCAGACAATGGTACCAACAAATGAAATGAAAGATGTTCTTCGTGTTATCAAAAGTTCACAACAACTCAAATCTGGAATGTGGGTCAGATTGAAACGAGGAATTTACAAAGATGATCTTGCCCAAGTTGATTACGTCGAAGCTGCTCAAAATCAAGTTTCTGTTAAAATGATTCCGCGCATCGATTATAATAAACTTCGTGGATTTCGATCTGGGGAAAATAAAATGCGTCAAAAAACTCAACGTCCGCCACAAAAATTATTCAATGAAGATAATATCCGAGCAATTGGTGGTGAAATTAACCATGATGGTGACTTTTTGATATTCGAAGGTGCACGTTATTCTCGAAAGGGTTATTTATATAGAACTTTGAAGATGGAAAATGTTCAAATTGAAGGTGTCAAACCAACTTTGAGTGAACTTGAAAAATTCGAAGACCAGCCAGACGCAGTCGATATTGAAATCGAGGGTGTTGGTGATTCTGCTGGTAGAAGTCATTCATTTGCTCCTGGTGATATGGTTCAAGTTATAGAGGGAGAATTGATGCACTTGGAGGGAAAAATTTTATCTATCGACAGAAATGAAATAACAATCATGCCAAAGCATAAAGACTTGACAGAAGCTCTTAGATTTCCTGCTCGTGAACTTCGAAAATCTTTCAAAATTGGTGATCATGTAAAAGTAATTAAAGGCCGTTATGAAGGCGATACAGGTCTCGTTGTGCGTGTAGAAGACAATATGGCTGTTGTATTCAGGTAAAACTCTTATTTTTTGTTTATTTGACCTGAAAGTCCCTTTCAGTGATTTGACAATGCATGAACTCAAAGTAAGACCAGATGATTTACAGTTTTGTACTGAGAAATCGTCAGGAGTTGACACTCTTGGCAAATTTCAATTCGGCGATATTGTTCAAATTGATAATCAAAATGTTGGAGTTATTGTGAGATTGGAACGTGACGCATTTCAAATTCTAAATCAACAGGTTTGAATTCTCAGCTGCGATCAAATAATTTCAAAACAATTTTGTTTAGAACAAAGTAAAACGATTTCGTGCAGCGCAAATTCAGCGTCGACGTGATACGCGCTCAGCGGTAGCACTGGACGGTGATCAGAACCCGATTCGGAAAGGTGATAAAGTTAAGGTTATGGATGGACCATTTATCAATCGTGAAGGTGAAGTCAAGCATTTGTACCGAGGAACAGCGTTCATTTACAATAGAAAGGTATGTTTAGATATTGTTGATGCGAGTAGAGTATTGACTTCAAATTTAGATCATGGAAAACGGAGGAATCTATGTAGCAAAAGCCCGCCACTTATCGTTAGCCGGGTCCACGTCGACCGGACCATCAAACTTTATCCCGATGTCACCAAGAGTGGCACAATCGCCACAACGAAATGGCGCCCAAAATGGAGGGAAATCGCCCTGGCAGGTAATTGTGACAAGTTTTACTACCCAATTGGTTCTTGTAACTTTTATAATATATTTCTTACATGCAGGGTGAATCTAGTCCTCGGAGTAAATTTCTTAAATCCCCGGCTTTATCAGATCCGGTTGTTATTTATCAGGTTGAAATTCTCAAGTTTATCAATTTATGAGCTTATCAAACTTAATAGCTGAGACTTGGTCGCCGGGCCTTTAATATTATCTGGCGATCAAGTGAAGCGAACTTCATTTATTAGTTATCGATTAAAAAATTTCTACTCTGTTTATACGTTCAATTTTAGGGTGGCAACGCGCAAAAGTCGCAACGTGATACAAAAATTGTTGGTGCAACTGTACGTATTATCAAAGGGCCATACAAAGGTCATATTGGTATTGTCAAAGATGCGACTCCCTTGGACTGCCGCGTGGAACTTCATTCAAATGTTTTCAAAACCATCAACTTCAAGGTAATTTATTTGAAAAGTTTGCCTATCGGCTCTATGGTACAGTCAGTCGATCTCATCTGTATTGCTGATTCTCGTGTCTTGGTTTCGCCATATTCCAAGGTCATGTTTGATATTATATTAGTCGGTACCACTTGAGTTAGTTTTAATAAATTTCGTTATTAAATTATTAAGTTAGTTTACCTTGTTGTGGTCTATTGTAGGAGCCTGGAGTTGTCCCCCTCTTATGATTTGACTTTTTTGATAAGCAACAACCCATAACTCACCATTTATAAATCCGAAACAATCCAATACAAAGAGTCTAGAATATAAATTTAAGCGTGATAACATCGCGGTAGTCAATTCTCATGGTCGCGGCAGTGGCGGCGTTATTACTTCACAGACGCCACACCGAGGATCCAACACGCCAAATTATCACGCTGGATCAAGAACTCCAGCCCATGGTTCACAAACACCACGTGCAGATGGTTCACGTACTCCATCGTATAATGATGGATCAAGAACACCCCAATACGAAGGGTCCCAAACACCACGTGGTGGCGACAATCCATGGAGTTCAAAGAGTAAGTTTATGAAAATAAAGAAAATATTTATAATATTTTGCTAGTACCAAATACACCAAGAGACGAATTTGGAGAATTCGATCGTCCAAATACTCCTGGTACACCATCATATCCAGCAGACGATTATCAAGGTGGTGCTGAATCACCTGCTTACAGACCACAGACTCCGAGTTACGAGTCAACAACTCCATTTCCTAATCCGACCCCATCACCATCTGGATCATATCGCCCAACACCATCGCCCGGATACCCTGGACCAACACCGGTAAGTTATTCAAACTATAAAAATGATCTTGAAATTGTGTATTTTAGTCGCCAGGTGGATACAACCCAACACCGTCACCAGGTGGTTACAATCCATCGCCATCTCCAAGTGGAGCGGCATACACTCCACTTTATTCACCAATGGGAATGCAATCCCCGGCCATGTTTGGAAAGTGAGTATATTTTTTTTGAGTTTAAAAAATCTAATGTTTGAAATAAGTGATCACTCCGCAATGGCAAATGATTGGCACTCAGAAGATGTCGAGGTTGAAATTTTATCTTCTCATGAAAATGCCGAATATAGAGGAAAGATTTGTGTGATTAAAACTGTATCCGGGCCAACATGTTCAGTTTGGATAATTTCTGCTGATCAGACAATTTCTGTTGGTTGTGAAGATTTGAAACCTGTTCAACCACAAAAGAATCACAAGGTACTATTATTAATCCTCTTATTAATGTAGAAAATTACAATTTTTATAGGTCAAAGTATTACATGGTGATGATATCGGTCAAACGGGTGAACTTATTTCAATTGATGGCAATGATGGCATCGTCAGAATGGACCAGGACAAACAGCTCAAAATTCTCCAATTAAAATTCCTAGGCAAAATTCATCAATAAGAACGTTAACTGTACTGTTCAGTGACTGTTTTAACAGTCCCTTCTCTGCTGCCACTAGGCGTATTGTTATCATCCCATAATAATCCTATTGAGCCCTTTATCATTCTTTATAAAAATAATTCAGAGTATCGAATGGCGATCATAACACCTCTACTATTCGCATTCAATAACCGAAAGCATATTTCGGCATCGGTTACTGCGTCTCTGCTTCTTAACATTCTCATTTCTACAATTTTCTTGATTGTTAGAAAGACACCAGGAATATGCGAGATCATGCCATATCATGAGGTAAACATCTTCGGTGGTATAATAGTCTTGAACACACCAATATTCAGGGTTCTCAGTGTGACTTTGATTGGCGAGAAATGGAAGCTCTTATGTTTCTTTCATGCATTGTCGTTATTAAATCGCGATCTGCTTTATCTTGGTACCAAACATACTCAACCGCTCTTCAATTCGCCAAAGTAAGTTAAATTCTTACTCATTTTCAGTAACACCAACAAATTCTAGGTGACGTCTGCCTATTTGTTCTTTCGAATGAATATTTATCTTGGTCTCATTTATTGTCTTGTTTGTATAATCCGGCTTTATTTTCTTCCTGACGACGAAATCAAACTACCTGATGAGATAACTTATATTAGTGATCTCGCCGAATGCAAGAATGACTATTGGATGCTTGAACTTTATACAACATTCTCACCAGCCTGTCAACGTGTTGCACCAGTTTTTGCTGATTTATCACGTCAATATGGTTGTGACAAATTAAAATTCGGAAAAGGTTTGGCAAATTTATTTTTAAGTCCTCTCTGAAAGCGATTATAATATTTCAGTATTATTTGAATAATATTTATAGTTGATGTTGGGCGTAATCAAGCAATTGCTCAAAAATTCCGCCTTAAATTGGGAGCTATGTCACAACAAATTCCAACCATGGCTCTTATGAAAGATGGAGAATGTGTCGAAATCCGACCAGAAGTCCTGTCAAACGGAAAACTCCGCCGATTCCACTTTTCCGAAGGCAAAAGTTATTATATAACACGTCTCATGGAATAAAATGTCATATTCTCGCCCACAAAGAGGATAACGAATAAACAATATAGAGGGCGCCATCATAGTATGTAAAGTGGGGTTCGTCCTGACTCTGTCCAAATCATCCGACAAGAATAGTAAGAATAGAGCGCTCACGCCCACGCTCGCTGGGACAGAGCAACCACAAACCCCACTTTATAAATCTTCTTATTTTCACCAATTTTGAATAACTCAATAAGAAAATATCATCAAGGAATTCCATTTGAATCAAGTTTATCAAAAAGCCAATGGACAGAAATAACTTATTTTGCTTCTTCAAGAGGGCGCAAATCCAATTCAATCATTGGATGCAGCAGTTCCTCCAAAATCTGATCGGTTTACATTTTCATATTTGAGATAAAAATATTAAGAGAGAAAATGAGGAGTCGTGGAATAGGTCGGACGGAAATGGAGCCCGTGGAGGTCTTTGCTAGAATAAAGACAGTTTCCAATACAGAGGTTCGTTAAAATACCCTACTCATAAAGTATTATAAAATGTTTATCTAGGATATTTGTATTGACGTCTTGGATGAAGCGTCGATCAAATGCGTTCCCCCAAGCAATATAAAAAGTGACAAAGGTCTTCAAGCTGGATTTACAAGGGTCTTTGATCAAGGTAGTACCCAGTCAGAAGTATTTGAAGATATTTGTCGTCCAATGGTTAACAAAGCTTTGAACGGTCAATCTGGACTTCT
>SCLD01095241.1:0-11812 GCA_004367895.1 Oikopleura longicauda | reverse complement strand
ATACCGTATGTGACATACAGTAGACCTGGATTAGTTTGACACGGATTAGTTTGACACAAGTGTCAAACTAATCCTGAAAACCCCGATATTTCTCGCTCATTTTGCCTCTATCGTTTCAGGATTAGTTTGACACTTCGTTATATGAGGTCAAATTTTTGGTCCAAAGTCGCACTTTCGCGATGATTAAAACAATATTAAACACATTAAAGTTACTTATTTGACTTATTTAAATGATTTTCGGCCGTTTTAACCACTCTTATCGTCTTCAACGGCCCCAAAAAACACTAAATTGACCGAAATTGTAAAAATAATTGATGTGGGATTAGTATGACAAAAGTGTCAAACTAATCCCGAAAAACGCAAAAGGAGTGACAACTTTTTACGAAACCATGTGTCAAACTAATCCAGGTCTACTGTAGATGTTGCAAACTTTGATGAGGAAATGCATGTGACGCCACCAGAAGCCGCATATCTATCTTATGCTAAGTTCGTACTAACATTGATCGACTTATATTTTCGCACGTCACGACTATCAAGAAGCTGACCGGGAGACAAACGTGCCATTTATTGTCGTAATTTTCTTTCGTATTTTTAGTTGAATCCTTTGCCGACTGCCGATCTAAGATCAGAATAACTGTGGCTGCAGATTATGGTTAATGATAACACTCCGGCTGAATTATGGTTGTTCAAACTTGGTCACTTTTATTTACAGTTTAACAGTTTGTTTTATTGTTGGAAACATCAAGTCGACACTGCGGCTCTTCATTTGGTGTTGGTGTTTCATCATTTGGTATTGGTCAGTTGTATTTGCTAGTTTGTTTCAACTATTCAGGTTAGGTTCGGCGTTCTGGTATTGAGATTTGAATTTGGGAGTCTGTACATAGTGTTTTACGCTCTTTGAAGTTAAATATACAAATGTAAAATTTTTTGACTGCTATGTAATGGTGTAGAAAAAAGTCACTCTAACAATGTGTTCAAGTGCTAACTTGATAGCCATCAGGCGAATAGGACTTTGATTTCAATGCAGCATATGCCCCGGCCTGCATAGGGCCAACGTGGTGGGGTGCGAAATTGACTTGATCATATGCGCTAAAAGATTGCGAGCTGATAAAACGGTTGGGGCCCATGAAGCCACCGGCTGGAACTGATTGATACGTCATGTGGGACATTGGGGACATGGTTTGATGACGCTGGAGTCCCATTGGCTGTGGCTACAAAAACGGGGCTTAATCGATAGTGGCGGGGATCACTTTACGTACCAGTGGTTTTGGCAAAGCAAACGACTCGTAATTGGTAATCGTCACTGGCGAGATGTTGCGGTACTCATAGTTGCCGCCAGTGGGTCCGATTGGCCCCGATGACATCATCAAGGGAAAGCCGGAATACTGACTTTCGGGACTGCTGCGATTATGGGGAGCAAATGCCGAATACGGATCCATCATGTTTGCTCCAACCAGGCCCTTGACCTGAACATGAGATTGAATAATGCATAAACATGAATATCAACTTGCAAACGCAATTTTGTAAGTATACACTAGTTTCTAAACCGACTGTGTGCTCTGAGCACATAATAACCAAACATATTTCTTATCGCAGAGATACCCTCTCGTCAAATGAGAGATCTATGACGTTTTTAAAACGGACGGTAAAAAGTACCTTATTGGTTGGATTTTCATAGATCTTTCGGCCGCGGCGTTTCTTCTCCTGGTCATCAATTGTCTCCTCCATGGCAGCGCGACGGGCTGCCGATGAACCGCCTTTTCCACTATCGCTATCGGTATCATCCTTTGATTTATCGCGTCGGTCACTAAACTTTGCATAGGCGAAGGCTGTCACGCGCCGTGATAATTATATAGTACTTCTAAATTGCAACTACTCTAAATTAAACGTTGTCTTAGTTCGAGTTTCACATGATGTTCGTAGTTTTAAAATCACGGTTCCTATCACACAGATCAGAATCAATCCACCAACAAGCAGCCCAATGATCAACATTGTGGTGGCACCGCCCGAAACACATGCCACCTTTTTTGATCCACCGACTCGATCATTGGACGGGATCGACCAGCCGTAATCGTAGCATGTTATCTGAGTAGGTAGTTTGAACCCGTCAGGTCAACGTCAGAGCTGATCTTACTTGTGATACGCTCGGCGTGTAGCCACTGTCACACTTGAGACGACAACGCTCGCCGGCCTCGGCAATCCACGACGTTAACTGCGGGCAATCGATGCGGCCATTATCGGGCGAACGTAACAGTTGACCATTGCATTGAACTAAACATGGAAGGAATTAGTTACACGCGGACGAAGAGGGGACACGCAATGAGGGGCAAATGCAAGAATTCTAGCAATTTGTATGGAGTATTGGATCAAGGGTTGAATGATTACGATATAGTCAGACATAGTGTGTTCTTAATGAATTCAGAAAAAAACGCAGACTTGGAAAGTGTCTTGGCCGACCATTATATAAAGTTTATCAACCTTCACCTTTCCGTAAAGTTTGATCATGTTCAACCACAGGGTATTGTCTAACTTGTTGTGATTTTGGGTTTGAGCCCAGCCCCCTTGACATGAAAAAATGAGCATATTATGCATGCGTACACCACTCTCTGTGCAACGTGCGCGCAACAAGCTGGCCAACAAATTGCCAATTACAGTAACCGAGCAGTGAGTTCATTCAAGGAAAGTGTCGACCTAATGAAATTATCGGACGTTGTGAATGATAAAATTGCTTCATTAATCGGTGCTTCGGGTAAGATCTAATCAACTAGGCTCCGGATTATTATGGGTAACGATTTATAAACAGTTCGATAACTTTTCGCGAAAATAATGACCTCATTTTCAGAGATAGTTTATCTTTTGAATTGTTTAGAGTCCGTCACCAATGCTCCCCACTTCTCTTCAGGAAACAAACGTTCACGTAAGTCAAGGTCATGCCGGCCAGGACGAAGGCCCTAATCTACGCACCCGTCATGCGTAGATCTATTATAAAAATCCGCGCCATAAAACATCCCCCGGTCAGTTTTAGCCCGTTGTTTTATAAAGTACCGCTAAAGTGTCACATCTATTTTCACCACCATGACCGTCGGCGCGACGTTAATCCGAAAGTTATTTTGACGCCTCGCGCAATTGCAAATGAAATTTTGGGGGCAATTTGTTTTTGAATGCGGTTCAAAAACGGGGGTTTCAATTAGATCATTCGGTGACTAGTCGGGGGCAATTACAATTTAGAAGTCATTTTCATTCCTGATGTACGTGCTATTTTGCATTAGGTTCAAGCGCTTATAAAACCGCATCTACAGTAGATAACCCAATGTTCAACATTTGCATGATGTCGTCACTCCCCTTTTCAGCTGTTGTAACAGCTAGTTTCGAGCTTGATTCTGTTATCCAATCGAAAGCACTTCAGTACTTGTCCATAGTCATAAAAATAATATTCGTTACGTTATGGCTGCCTACTAATTACGCACAACCGCACTGATCCTAAGCTATAGTTAGAAACCAAGTTTGTCTCTCTCACAGTGACTTGATGCTTGAATATTCACCATTATGAATTAGCTGTTTGTCTTGACGAAAACGAAGAACCAACGTAACATCGGGGACGTAATCGCTTTTAGGTCATGGTTATCAATTGTGACGTCTTATACCTTTTCCGGTCGCTGACCATGAGATTGGCCGACAGATAAATACTACTGCTTTTCAACGCAAGTGTCACAAAAACACGTTACTGGTTCATGATAATTAGGGCCTTCACAAACCAAGTGATTGACATTCTTACGTACTTGTGATTTGCTGGCCAGATTTGGTTAAGTTAGCGTTCACAGTGGCACAACGTGGCAGTCGACCAAAGTGATTTCAAGTAGTCAAACCTGAACGGAGTAGTGTGCGGTTGCCCAGAGCACAAAATCGGTTATTGGCCTACTGCCGATCGAATATTACTCCAAGGCGCGCTCTCTCCATACTTATATTAGAAGCCAACAATCCAATAAGCTTTTCGCTGTTACGACAAATGCGAGACAACTATTTTTAAACTTGAGACGATTTTGGTTTTTAAGCGTGGAACGAACTAGAGCCAGAACTGTCAACTTGGTACAACGTGAACTACGAATGCAAATTGCTAAACCGCTTATCAACAATGGCTGGACATAAGGAGGCCTGTTCATAATAATAATTCACGTTGATACACACCGATAAACCGCATATATATTAAAAATCAAGTGCCCTGTTCATTTCCGTTATGTATACTGACACAGAAACGTGGCATAAAATACGCCAGCAAGCAGTTAACTGTAATCACAGAGACAGCTAGTCACTCCATTTTTTCCATGAAAGATGGCCTAAGCCAAATCATTGGCGAACTTCACGCTGTGTCTGTGATTTGGAACAAACCCCGAAACAGACACGTTGAAATGAAATGTCAAATTTCTAGGCATTTTCAATAGGCTGTCCATTTTCGTTTTGGTTTCGTTTGTCCGTGGCCTCACTTTCTATTTCGTGATGGTGTTGAATAGTTGAATATTAAGTTCAAGGTGCTTGTGGGTACTGTTTTCGACCATGCCATTTAGTTGTGATTCTTTACTCGACAAACTGTGTACACAAATTACATTGGTACTGAATCTGACTCAAACTGTAAGACCAGTAATAATAGTTCATTATAAGTTCAGAGTTCGATTGGAAATGCGCCACGGATTTAGGCAAAATAGTACCAGGTCATTATGGTGCTTAGTACTGCCATTATTCGAAATGGACATTCAATTACGCTTACAAGCTGAAAACTTTTCTTGACCACGCAGAACGACTGACACCTAATGGTTTCGGTTTTGGCAAGATCCAAGATGCTGATCAAAGGTGCTGTCCACACATTTGGCCCCATCATCGTCAAATTTTTGCTGGCCATATTTGGTAGCGTTGCTATGCATTTATAATTTGGGATGATGTGGCGTTCAAGGCATTCCAAGTGGACGGTCACCGAGCTTTGGGCAGGATTGTTTTCACGTCAAATCGTAACACTTCATGCTCTCATCATAGTCACTCACATAATTAGATTTAGATTTTGGCGGTTTTATAGAGACATTCGTAATTCTCCCACGGCACTTAAATAATACACGCGATCATGACGATCCGCTAAAGAATCCGCAGCACCACCACGGCCGTGATCGACGTGGTTTCCGCACGTTTGACTATCGGTTAGGCCATATATGCCGTTGAAGAAATGAAATGTGTATACTCATCGAGATTCAACATGCAACGTTTTCGTCATAAACTTGTTTGTTTTTCTACTTAGCAGTTGATTTTTAATATTAACGCAGGACCATCCCGTATCCCACAAGTGATAAGTGCTTATCACTAACCGGGACTAATATTACGTGAGAAGGAAACGTTGCACGAAAACATGCTCATCGCAACTAGGGTCTTATCGAGGTGATGAGTGTTGTGGTGAAGATGGCCCCTTACCATGGTTGCAAATTAAAGGCGCCCGCTTGCTATTTACAGTACGTGGGACAAAACCAATACGTTGATAAATGAAGAATGCGCGAGTGGGAATATAGACGTTTCTCCTGACGAACTTACACCACCACCAGTAAACATTGTTTGAGACTTGTGTATATTGTGGGATGACCGAACGCTACCACCGCTCAATTAAGTCTGTTAGAGAAAGGTCCCCCGTAATTAGTGATTGCACTCACTTTAAGGTGTGACTATATATTATTAGCCAACGTGAGCAGAATATATGCTCCAAGCAACTAGTTATGAGTGATATTGGCAAGCAAGAACAGGGCGTAACATTAGCCCCGTTTTACAGTGGGCTCTAAGTACCCAACCACTTGGCACTGGTATTTGTTCCTTACTTAGTGTCATCATCATCACGTTCAGCCCGTGTTAACGCATACATGTTTATGGTTAACGGTGTATGTATCAACTCGACAAGCTACAGACTTTGACCACGCAAAATTATGAAATCCAGCATCAAGCGTCACTTTGATCCGTACACGTGTATCAGAATTCGTCGAGTCAAGTTCACTTCAAGCTAAAACAGAGTTGCAACATTTGATACTGATGAGCATGACAAGCGCCGTTTTATCAATTATGAACACACTTTATTTTAATATGACGATACGACTCTAAACCGAGTCTACTATAAACACAGTAGGGGGTAACGGGCGCTCGGGTTCTTAATTAGATCAATAGTCCGACATGCTTAATAGCCCAAGCGAACATGTACTACGCCGGAATAAGTACGTCAAACTTAAGGGTTATCGTCAAATATGGTTATGCAGTATGCTTGAACCTCGCCGTTGTGGAACATATAATCATAGAATCATCACCCCTACCACCACGTGCGCGAGTAAAAACTGCTGCAGTAGTTGATATAGTGGCCTAGTTGTATGCGTGTTGCTTATTGCCTCTAAATGTTCGAATATCTCTTGTCTTACTTCCACCGTCTTTCTGTCATGTTGCTGTCTAGTTTGGTTCCTTCCAACGATTTTTATAAAAAAAGACATCGATTTTTACCTGAGCTCATTGTATAAGTTTTATCTCTTGATTTCTCGTCAGCTGCTGCTCTTGGTATTGTCTCTGTGAATGGTTTCGGATAAAGTTAGAAACGCGTAACTATTAAAAAAGTGTTTTCCCTTTACAACGGTACGAAAATCTTCAAGCAAAACAGGGACCAAAGTGGCTCGATGGGGTCCTCTTTTTTCGAGTGCAAGGGGTGCCGAATGGTGATCAGCACCACCGCCACCGGGGGCGCCACCTATTCGGCCAACAGGTGAATGGGCCAAGATGTAGTAGGAAGTGATGATTGATGTTATTTTGGTATTAACGATTAAACACTTGACCAGTTACAGATGTATCGAAGAATCGGCGTGGTTGCAGATGATTGTCTAATCAAAGAGGTCTTCTAAAATGATCTGAAACGCGTGTGGGAATCTTGAGGGGTGAATAACTCGACATTCCATACACCCAAAAAACAGCCCGGAAAGTGTCGAAATCAGGAGGATCGGGGAGACATTGATTGCCGATGTTGGTAGAAGAATCCGTGTTGTGCAGGATTTTATTGATCGTCTGATTAACGTCAATTAGATCGTCGCTAATTAACTCGACAACAGCGAGTAAATTATGCGAAGCTACTACTGGACTCGACTCGTTGATCGAGGTTTTAGCAGTGTAATAATGGGCTGGCCGTGTGCAAAGATGCACGTTGCCGCATGACTATGTGCCTTACTAATCCATGTCACTGTTATGTGAATAACAACTACTGTGTCAGCGATGTCTTAGACTGGGGGCAATCGAATTAACTAACACAATCCAAATTCTGTACAAAAGTAATTGTATTGAAATAATAGAAAATTCAGTCGTCGTAACAGGATTTAATTTCAGACAATTGCAACTGCCAGTACGAGTGCCATCTGTCGATTTCAAACAGTTGTTCCTTCTCCTGGTCCTCGATTAGCTGCATTTGATCCCGATAGAAATGCTTTACTTTCATGACTACACGATAAAGGTCAGTCAACGGTCAAATATTAAGCGCTTACGTAGTAACTCCTTCTCAGCTGTCAGCTCATGATGTGCCAGTGTTTCACGTTTTGACGTGAATGGCGACGACGTCGCGGGGATGGCAGGCAATCCCACCGTGTTAAACTGACCCCACTGGATAAGTCCCTGCGTTTTACTCATGCGACAATTGTCGCGGAACTCGGTAGGCATTATATCGCTTAGTTTGACGACTTGATCGAACTCATCAAATAAAGATTGAACCAATGCGTGGATTGCCTTCAACGAGCCAACGATGCCATCATTGAGTGCCTCAACCAGTGACTCGGCGCGGTCCTTTGTGGCACTTGAATGTTTGGCCTAGATAAGTTAGAAAACGAAATGATCAAGCAAGGATGATGATGTTCTAATCAACTCACCAATCGGGCCGACTCCCGGGCGCACAAGTCTGACAATTGTGTGGCATAGCTTGGATGGCCAATATTGATACGGATCGATGCAAAGTGTTCGTTTTTAGCCTCTTCATACGCATCCATTAGTTTTTGGCGTCTGATTTGAATCTTCGACAAATTATACTTCGTGGTTTCGGTTTCCTGAAATGCGCAGTAGTCTACGCAACGTGCCCATTACGGCTAATCTTACCTTCTGATAGAAATAGTCAAACATAATTCGGGGTAATGTTCCATGCAGCTTCTCTGTTCGATTCACCACATCCTGTAAGATGCCAAAAGCATCATTTGTTTTGGCAATTGCCTTTTGCTCGTACTCAATGATGTCAGCCTTGACCTGAACGGCAATTAATCATTGTTCTGTTTAGACATCTGCAACACACGAACCTTTTCGCTGCTGCGTTCAAATGTTTCAAGCAGCAAATTGGGCCGCGTTGTTTGTCGCAGCCCTTTTTAGATAGATTGTTAAGTGTCAAAACGAGACTTTAAATGTGCTGACCTTTTCCCTTGTAGTAGTCTTCGTAAGCGTCCAGTATTCGCGTGATCCGATCAAAGATAAGTCCGGTTATTCGTGTTGGACAGTCAATCGGCTCAGGGCGGACATGCATACCAAATATTTGATTTTTAAGCTCGCTCTTTGGATCGAGTAGTTTTCGCCGCACAACTTTTTGCTCAGTCGCCGCTGTCGCCGTCGTCGAGCTTGACATATTGGTGGTGCTGGCGGAGAGACGGGGACGTGATGGCGGTGTCGCCATGATGCGCGATGATCGACGACGTGAGAGCCGGGGCGAGGGTTCGTGGGGCAGCTCTAATCAATCAAGTTTAATGTCCGGTGTAAATATTTTATCGTGCTACTTTAGACAACGGTTAATTTTGAATATAGGACGAACCGCCCTGGCCGATGGTTACAACTGAGGTAACCACGGGCCTTATATAAATTATCATCCCCAGGCCAACTTATAATCAAAACAATATAACGGAAGCATCAAATTTTAAAAAATGTCAGGCTTGGATTCTAAACGTATTTTCAATAAAAATAAAAGCCGATTTAAATGAGGCCGACTTGTCTCCGCGTTAATCAATACCTGGCGTCTCCTCATCGAGACCGGTGAGCCATTTTTTGTAGAAATAGTCGGGCAGGTCGACAACTGTGGCTGTGTCACTCGGTTTCTTCATTTGCTCAATCAGTTGATTTGTATGATGGCGAAAGGCGTTCAGCTTTTCATGGAGCTGTTGTGCCCCGCGCGTAGTGACATTGTGTTGCGGTGCCCAGTAGGCGCTGAATTCCGCTTCAAGTTGGACCAGATCATCTCTGGTATTGAGTACATTCTTTTGCATCCGGGCAACTTCGGAGCCAATTAACACGTGACTCTCGCGATTGATTTTGTTCACTTGCTCAATCACTGTCACATCGCGATGGTGGACGTGGTAGAGCTCAAGGAGTTCCTTGCGCGATGCTTCAATACGTTTCAAATGCTCAGGCAGTAACTTATCCAGCTCTGTTATTTGGAGCGTATCGTATCGCGACAGTTTTGTATCTAACTTGCGCGCTCGCTGCTTGAATGTTTCCATCTCGCTACGTGAGAAGTTTCCGCCATCTTTGAAGAGAACGAGACTCTTGAGCATTACATCCGTTGCATCCCGAATTTCTCGGATTCCGGCGTAGTGCGCTGTTAACATGTCGCTGTGATTCTGTTGCAACTTGTCAATAATTGCATCCAAATCGCCGTTTGTATCCTGCTTGATCATCTCCAAATCCAATACTTTTTTCGCCTCGCCCAGGCGACTGGCAAAGCGCGAGTTGTCAATTTCGTTTAGCGGTGCCAAAATCTCCTCGGCCGAGGATTTGGCTGCCTGCGCCAACTTGAGCAGATCCTTCATTTTTAGCACAACTTGATTTTCGTGGCGTTGCAGCCGTTTCAGATGCATTTTGACTTCTTCCTTGCGTACCGCTGATATATTCACACGGATGTCATCTAGTCGATCTCGATTCACTTTTATCTTCAAGTCAATCTCATTGTTACTCAAGCGTCTCCACTCGCCATGCTGCTTGGTCGCCTTGCCCACGACTCGGTTCAACCATGTGTCGAAGTGTTGGGCGAATTGCAGGCGAAGTTGGTTGCGTTTTTCAAGTAGTGTCTCATCAGTGATGAAGTTCTCACGATAAACAGGAAGCATTGCTTCGTTGTTAAGCGCATCATCGCCCAACTCGGCAATGAAACTGAACGGCCGTACCGTCGTGTCAGCTGCGTCAGTTGCTTCGGCCGGTGTTTGGGGCAGGGGTGAAATGCCAGTTTCATAAAACCACGGACGATCATAATCCGCGTTTTGATGGCGCCGCGTTGACATTGGCCGTCGTTGCTCGGCTAAGAAGGACTGCTCATCCCAGAAAAATGAGTGCGTCGCTTCTAAACGAACAATGAGTTGATCGTCTGTTGTTGTTTCAGTTACTGCGTTTCGCGAGGATGATCGCGTCGACGTTGGCTTTCTCTCATTGCCAATCATTGCCGCCCAGTTACTGCCAGCCTTGAGTGATAATTTACTCAGGCTCTTGGTCATTGAAGGCGAAGCCCGTTGCTGCTGCTGTTCCATTTCGTCAATCAAGCGATCAGGTGCATTTACGACTCGCTCGAGATTAAGTTTGTACACCTCGAGCTCCTGGTCCAGTACGCCGTTGAATCCATCAAAAACTTCATTGAGTTTGTCATGACCATTACGAAGCGCTTCAACGGATTCTTTTAGCATATGGCCGATGGACACCTCTTTCTTGTCAATCTTATCCGCCTCATCGGTCTGACGCAGGTCAGTAATTTTTATACTGATCAACGCCTCGCGTTGTTGTGCATCCTGATCAAGCTCATTTCGCGACATGTCCAACCGCGTTTCGAGCTCTTTATACCGCGTGTCAATTTCATTTTGATGGTGGGTCCACTCGTTGAGCAAACTGTGCAAGAGTTTGCCATTCTCGCCCATTTGACGCATTGAACGCAAGCTCAAATCTTCGAAGTGAACATGCAACTCGCGAAGCCTGACGTAGTATGATTTTACGGTAGCATCAACTTCCATTGATATCGGCATCAAGTGACGTTCAATATCATCGGGATCAATGATTGAGTGCAAGTCTTGATACAACAAACGCTCCTCATCATACAGTTTCCCCGTGAGTGCAATGAACTCAGCCTTGATTGCGTCTAACGCTTGTGTCATGATTGCATCCAAATCAGTCTGATTCTCATTTGCTTGCTTCTTCCATTTTTTAAATGAGAACTTGGCGTCCGGATCTAAATCGGCCATTTGCATTATCAGGTGATTACGCTCCTCTATAACAGTTGTTTGCCGCTCGCGGACTTGTTCCAGAGCATTTTCAACCGCTTCTGGAGTTTGAATCTCTTCTGAGCGAAGCAGACTAAGAAATCGATTTTTGCGCCGCTCAGTGCGAAAATGAATCCACTTGGTCTTACGCTCGGAAAAACTGATGCGATACTGAATGGCTGATGAGGTCTCCTTCTCAATCATGTTCAACACCATTCGCGATACGTACCGTGTATTCGACATGTTCGCCTCATTCATTAACATTGACTCAGTCTCGATCAGTTGTTGGGATTGATCGCGCGGTAAATGCGCATTTTTGTACAATGTCGCCAAGGTTGTATTTAAAACATCTTGCATTTGGCTGGTTTGTGCACGTTGAATTTGAAAATAAGCATCACGAAACCGGGAAATGGCATCCAAGTTTGAAGCGTTCATTGACTTGCATAGTGACCACGTGCTAGTAAATTCAGCCTCGGTCACCGATTCAAGTGTTTCTTCGTCATCAAACGAATAAATCGACATTTCGACGTCGCCGCGATTCAAATTCAACTTTGATTTCA
>SCLD01095230.1:0-11817 GCA_004367895.1 Oikopleura longicauda | reverse complement strand
ACACACACACGCACACATGTGCATTTGTCACACACAGCCCCTCGGCATTGTTGTTTTTCCACTGTGGTTCTCGCGGCCAAGTAACAAGAAAAATGGACACGCATAAACCTATTCCACCTTGCTATTTATTATGCGCACAATTAGTATTGATTTCGAGGGCAAACAAAAACACACGATTTTTACTCTCTTACCTTCAAATGCGGAGCGTGTCGTGTCACCGCCAATGACCATTTGGTTCATTTCCATCGCATACAAATCTAAAATAAAGTAACACGTGATTAACCGGGCCACCTTGTCACTGTGAATTTATACTCATTTGGCCGCCACTACGCGGAATGTCGCCACTCTTGTCCTGATTGTCCAGTACCATTGTCACCGAGCGGCCCCGACGTGTAACTGTTACCTCGTGCCACTTCATATCGCCTGAAGAGAGACCCCGGCCCAGTTTCAAGTCGACCTTGTTGCGCCCAATCGTCGCCGTCACACGCAGCTGACTGTTGACAATTTCAATGAAGTAGCCATCGTTTCCATTATTACCACGAATGCGTAATATGGCACAGTCTGTTATAGGGTGCACTTCACTGTGTGGCGGCCATATGGTAATTGTGTAAGCCTTTTCTGTCAATTCAGTTATATTCCAGCAAATTAAAACACCATAAGAAAGAAGTAAATGCTCCATGACAAAGAGACATATGGTCTCTCTCAAGCGGGGGTTCAATACTAGATAATCGATTTCAAAAAGAGAACAAAACTTTTTGACTACAAAAAAGGAGGAGGAGTGCATTACTGTGGTATTGTGTTTTAAATGTGTACCCCATTGTGCCTTGCTCAGTTCGACCACGCGTCATGCGAAATCGAAAGCTAAACACATCATGCCCACTGCGCAGCGTATTGGCAAAGTTGACCGTCACCGGCTTTTGGACGGTGCCAAAGCCTTCGTAGATGGCCTTGACTTGACAATTGCGCCCATACCAATCAGCCGCTTCTTCTTTACAACGACAGGTGTAGCCAGAGCGTGAGTAGACGGACGGGATACATTGCGAATCATTTTGACAATCGTTCTGGCCACCTTTACACACGTCCGAATTGCATTGGGCGCCCTTCTCGCAGCATCCCACCTCGGTGCCCAGCGCACGTTGCGCCCAGTTGACAATTGATACCGGCTTACCATTGATTTGAACGTCACGAATGCACCCAGTAAACCCGAGTTGACTAATGGCGGTTCGAAATTCGACTGGAAATGGCGTCAATGACGTATCAAATCGCGTCGCGTCAATGCCGCCAATATAAAACTCGCCAAATTTCGTCGGGTCCATTTTTGGTGGCATGTCAGTAATGGGCATTTCATTATTGTCCACTGTCAATTTCGCCCCAATGCGATCAATGCTAAAGGCCAGCTTGTGCCACTCGCCATTATTGAGCGCACCAACACCAATTGGCGAACTTATTTCAACCGGTCCCTTGGCAATGTTTCGCCCATCTTTTTTGATTATTGGATAGATTTGCCCATTGTACAGCTCAATAGCGAACATATCAAGACTTTTGTACGCTGATGCAGTTGTCAATAGGAGTCCATCAAGCTCGCGCGTGCGAAAATCGAACCGAATTGACCATGACTCGGTTTGCTTTGGCTGTTTTCTGCTACTGTCAACAATGCGCGCCGGGTCAATTTTGACGAAGGACTGTGGAGTGATGAAGGACAGTTTGTCGTCAATGTTGAGGTTGCAAGTTGTGTTCGGTAGTAGGTCACGTGACGTGCAGCTTGAACCCTTGCATGAGCTCTGTAGCTTGAAGTCTTGTCTGACGCGACTTTTCAGGCGTGCTTGTTCGCCGGTTATCATTGCCTGTGTCCAGCCTGAGAAGTCGAATACATCGCGATTAGACTCATCATTTGCCGATGCTTTGAAGACGACATTTTTCAGACATCCGACGAAACGCTCCGTTGCCTTCATCCCCTTGATCATGTTTTTGCGTGAGTCGGGTACGCCTGCGACGAAGAACATTTCAATGCCATCGAAACTGGACGAGTCGAGATTGTCAATCGTTTGCGATTTTCGGCCACCACTACTATTGATGCCGCTTGTGTCCGTCACATTAGAGGACATGCCTCGATCTTCGACGGTGACCTCGACCTAAATGAGTTCTCCAGCTCAGAACGGAGAAAGAGGAAAATAAAGTGTGGTGACAAGCATACTACTACAAGTGCAAAGACGTGGCTAGTTGCGGCGGAGATGGTGCAGAGATGGCTGATAATAACTGAAAGGAGAACCTGGGCTTTACCTGGTGAATGATTCCCGACCCAATATCCTACGCACAATTAGAAATAAAGTAAACGTCATCTTACTACACGGGGTGAGTTAGAGAGTAGGGCAGTACGTAAGCACATTGTAAAAAATAATGCTGTATGTTGTGTTCGTGGCATGCAATTAAAGGTTGCCGGTCTCTTACCTGAAACAAGGGGATCGTCACTGATGCACAAGTTCAACACAATCACATCAGTCTGCATTATTTATCCACTGATTAGCTCATTTCAGCCTCGAACTGGTCAGCCAATTTCAAATGCGTTCTATGCATAATGTACTTTGTATAGTTTCTAAACGAGTTTTTAACTTGAACGATCCCCGGACCTTAAAGACATCCCGCACAATTTTCACGTCGTGCCAGTTATTGTCTGCATACGACGTTGTTGGTGCCCGTGGTTCAAAGTCAACGGTGAACTCGCTCTCCTTCAGCAAAATTGAGAACATCACCTTGCCATCAACCAGCGCCAAGCTCATGAAATCGGATGTTTGGCCCGCGTGAAAGAGCAGACCCGTTTGACGATTCGTTTTGAAGCTGAGGGTCAACTCGTCATAATATGATATCAACGGTCGCGCCACCACCGAATATTCGAGCCACTGATCACCAGTAAATGAATGTGTGTATTCTTCGGCTCCGATTCCTTGGAAGTTAAATCAATGATGTGATAGGGATGAAAATGAGTTTGAAACAATATGCAATGTTAACAATGTGAGTGTGTGTTGTGTGTGAGTGAGATAATGGAACACAGTCTTACTTCTAACTGCTCGACGTGTAACAGTTTTTGTTCCTGAATTTGATTAGAATATTAGAAGCCCGAAGACTTGGTCGGATGATTCAGTTAACGCCAAGTCTTGCATCACCGTTAGGGCCGTTTGGACTTCAAGCCGTGCTCACTTGAAGCCCGGAACTTACGTCACCAATCAACAATAATTTTGATTTGGATTTTGTATCTGGTCAATTTTTACCAAACAGAAAAAACTTCAGAAGTGACTTACTAATTTCACAATATTTTCCCGTAAACGCTGGCTTGGTCAACGAGCAATCGCAGGTGGGTGGCACGCCTAAGCGACAAACGCCACCGTTGCGACATATTGAAAGATTGCACGATTCGTCTTGTGGTAGTTTGCGCACACACTTAGTATCATCGGGTCTGTAATCGGGATACTTGGCGAGTCCGTCAACTTTGAAGGCGCGCAATATGCCTGTGAAGCGGGCATTGTCGAACATGGAACCATAGACAATTGACGACAGCTTCACGTATTTTGGAATGCCAGCGAAGTAATAGTCGGTGGTGAACACTAGTGGACTATCTAACTTCGCCGTTTGTGATTCGCCATCGACAGTGAGTGTTAGTTGATCGAGTCTGGTTACGATTTCGATTGTATGAATGTATGAATCGCATATACATGAGCCTTTCAACTTTTTGATTGTGCTCGTCGTCCCCAAGTTCTTCGTGTAGTTTGGCTTCTGTCGATAACTGAGTTCGACACAGCCATATGTCAATTTTAGGTACATGAACTGGCCTTTTTCATTGGGATTGGCCATTGTCTGAAAGTTTGTACTGAAAATATATGCGCCATTTGGTGAAAGTGCAACGCCTTAAAAGCGCGATAATCCACGAAATGGGAGCATTTGGACAATCCCATGCCTTGATCTCCTTGTCCATCGTTTTTGTCGTCGCGATACATTATGTACATACTCGATTTCGTACTCGCCTTTTCACCAAGGTTCGGAAAAATAAAAACCAATTTCCATAAGTAACCCCAACCAAGTAAAACCAAGTGGAGAATGAAATGGCTTCTCCTAGACCTGATCCTGTGGTTCCAGCTGAACTTGCATTTCGACTGTGCTTAGATCTTTGACATGCGGGTGAGAAGGAATAAATATTAATGAATAAATGGATGTAACGTAATAGTCGCGCGTTTTCCACGTACGATGACCAATGTCTTTTTCATTAATAACGAAACAAGCTCTCACTCTGATCCTGATGACTTCGTGTGGACCATGTACTGCTCGGCGCAACCCTTGAACTTCCATGATGATAAGGCCGAGATGACCGAGGTGGACTCCTTTTTTCACGTTGCTAATATTACTCACTCAAAACTGTCCATGTTTATGACTGAGGTGACCTCAGTGAGGTCAAACTAAGAAGATGAAATACACTCGGCTTCAAACCTAATACTCACTATCGAGTATATGTTATCTATATCAAATTGATTCCAACAGTTTGTCATCAAAAATATATTACTTCTATGGTCGCGAAAATTGATATCCATGTCATCGCATTGATAGGTTTATAATGGCGTTTCGGTTTTAGAGCGAAATACGGCCCCGGGGATGATGATGACCAAGTGTATATATTTATATATGTATTGAGTTGACACAGACATACACGGGTACAAACGTCGAAAATAAAATTACTTAATTACAACGAGAGCAACAAAGATAATCATCATCTACGGGGCGGGCTAATTAGGATTTGGCAACTGAATCTCCAAGGGCCATGTCATGATCAGACTTTTAGATTGAACCTGCCAGTACATTCTCTATTAGCGATAAAGTGGGGTTGAACTCGGCCTAAAGTTTCCGACTAAATAATACGCCGATAAGACGCAGCCGCGTTGCTGCATGAGCCGATCACTAACGACAACGACACAACAAAAAGTGGACAATCCATAATCGTTGGACGTGACCTGAAACGGGGTGTTTTCGACAATCACAAAATCCGTCATTTTCTCTCTAAACACGTCTAGGAATAGAAATCGAATGTAAAGTGACCCAATCTCAATAATGGACGAAAAACGCTTTAGTCGCTGAATTCCTAATTCATTTACTCACGGGTTTATTCTGCAGAGCTTAGTGGCTACAGTCACCAGTTAATTATTGACGACTGTACTAAGTATTTTGAGTACTCATGCTTTGAGGGCGAATATAGTGGCTAGGGGAGGAAATATAACCGCAAATCTATCGTATCTCAAGTCGAAAAGCGAGCAAGACAATGCGGTCACAATAGGGTATTAGATGTTGAACCAGTTTGTCAGGAAGTTTGTTGAACACGCTGTCAGCTGTTTATATTCCATAATTTGACATGCTGTTTCAATGTCAAGGACAATTCTTTTCACACTGCTTGTGATCCACAGGCCATATCTGATCAGCCATCTGAGCGGTCTGAGCGTTGTCCCTTCATGTCAAAATGCGTGGAAAAAATCCACGCGACTGTACTTATATTTGTTACATTGCGGTAATAAGCTAAATAACGGGGTGAAATCGGGGATGGGGTATAATTATTTGTGTGAGTTTCACAATTTTGACATGGTTCTGACAGACAACTGTCTGTGGCCTTCTATTTTTGATGATCTCCTTCCCAAACGTCTTTGTGCTGCCTGTTTATTCACTCAAGCTTACTCTTTGGCACATACACAACTTTACTTTTGATTTTTGTCTCGATCAACTAAAATGGGTGTAACATTTTACTTAGGTAAGTATTCCGTTCGAAAAAGTAACCCCAACCTGGTGTTTAAACTTGTACGCTCAGTAATGCATAATCTATGAGTGTGGCGTCAATCAAGATCTTCTACTTGGCACAGTCGACGGCGTTGCTCAATATTTTTATCAACAGTTGATGTGTACAATATTCGGCTGCTACTGTTGGACAAAAATCATCCAAAAATCAGACTTATGCCGAGTTTTATTGTGAATTGTCAATTGAGTGCTACGTCAACAACATTTTCGACCTGGTTATTTTGGCCACATTCTATTGTTTCAGTCCAAAACAAACAACACATCCGTCGTTTGTCAGCCACCAACAGGCCCTTGTCACTTTTCCGGTCAGAGCCCCTATTACCACCAGTTAACCGCGACAACAATACGTAGTTTATGTAATATTTAATATTTAAAAACACTCAAAATCTCAGCATTCACTCATGTTTGTCCGTCAATTCACCTGATTTCAACTCTAATGTGTTGTCTAGTTGCGTGGTGTCATCAACCGCATTACTCTACCAATCCATTTTAATCCGCGTTAATATTCTTAAATCCAGAAGCCGCCACTATTGTTTTAATGATTCAAAAAATTGGGTTCTAGTGTGGTTATTGCGTCTGCGGTTTTTGCCTTTAGGTTTTGATTTTAGCCTTTTTCGGGTTTTGTTTCATACCGATGATAAACAACGCGATTCCTGTAAGATGAAAACTGATAAAAAGACGACTGACTCGCGAATGCGCCTCAGTACCATTCCTTGATTAAATATCGTCGCTAAATAAGCATTATATGTTTCTTCTCTTATATTTTTCGCTTTCGAAAGCTGTTGGAAAGTGCCTCGGACAAAAATAACATATTGTCACCATATGCGTCTTGGAAAAGATATATGCTTTATGTATCTAGCTCGAATCCTAGCTGAGAGATATAGAACCTGTCCAAGTGCACATATCAGACGCTCCAATTAAAAGCACATAACTTACCTGGACATTAGCGTCTATTCCGCTTTTGTATGTGTGTGTGTTGATGTGTGCCTTCTTTCTTGTCTCTTCGAAAATCTCTTTATATTTCTTATATATTTCGTCTCATATGTGTGTATTTTGGGTCTTGTTAAAAATAAATGCACAAAGTGGTTGTTTCGCCTCTCCCCTGTTTTTTTGCGCTGAAGAAAAAAAGGATGCGAGGGAAGGAATCAGACGGTGGAGATGAGTTTCTTTTTGGTCGAGGGGGTTGCAATGGGCCGCGCTCGAGTCGCGATATGAAACATAGAGGCGAATGCAAGAGAGAGAGGGAGCTGCAGAGCACACACATGGGCACAGACGCACTAACGAAACGGGCATCATGTAACTGTGACCCTGTTTGTTAGTCTTTGCATCAGGGGTCGAGTGTGGAGTGTGCGCGTAAACGAATGCGCCCGTTGATAATTCAGCCAAAATTCAATTTACGCCAATTTATTCGGTGACTTGGCAAATTCTTATCAATGTTCACTTGCAGCTGACCTGGTTGCATTAAATAACGAATTCGTTAAAAGGCAAAAAGCGTCCTGCGTCTAAAAGAGAATGAAATATTTTTTGTTGGCCAACGTAATTGAAAGTATTGTAAGTGAAGCTCTTGCCATTCGAGTGATTTATTAATTCATCAAAAAATGTTGAACTATTCGGATGACGTTACACCGTCCTGCGGCAGGCACATACACTTGGCACACATACTGAGTATTTTTTCGCTGTTCTCTTTGGCGGGTTAGAACGGAAAGAGAAGTATTGTATCAAATACGTATAAGTGAGCTTAAATTATTCACGCGGTTTTAATGTTCTTGGCTATCCTGTCAACGGCAGCAGCGGTGGTTATGTTTTTCGCCCCTAAATTTGAAATTCGCCTTTCGATATGATTTACGATCTATAAAATCAAATAGAAATTAGGAATCGATTTAGATTAATTTTTAGTCCATGGTGCAACATGAACCTTGTGTCGATCTGACCAGCGGATGTCAAGACTATATCGATCGTTGTGATTTATTCCGTCACCAGGCTTTCACGACACAATGGTGCCCCGCCACTTGCCGCGTTTGCTCGCCTGTTCTGCCTTTTATCTTGGGGATTGTCACCACTGACCTTAACCTGTCGGGACTTGTAGACAATCCCCCACTTCAGCTCGACCTGTGACGATCTAGCCGCCAATTGCGCCCAGTTGGATTGTTCATTGCCCGTTATCAAGGATAAGTATTGTCGCAAGACATGCGCCACTTGTGATTTTGACTTGTCAAGCCTGTTCCAAACTGCCAAATGTCCGGAACACCGACTTTGTTACCAACTTGAACACTATAGCGACGCAAACCGGAGGATCATTTGTCAAAATGCTCGAATTCGTGCACTATGTCCATCCAGTTGCGGTTTTTGTTCATTCAACTCGGCTAAAGAGGACGGTAAGTCTACAGCAGTAACGCCACTTCCACACTAGTCAGGCTCACTATTGGATTGTTAATGAGTTACTTTGTTCGACTTAATTGTGTTCAATTTTTTAGCCAATGCGGATTGTGATGACTTATTCCCGATTTACTGCGCCATGACTATTACATCGCAACACCGCCACATGTGCAATCATCCACGAGCGTATCAAAAATGTGGTAAAACGTGCGACAAATGCCACCTGACGCGACATCTCACCAAGCGCTGTGAAGATCTGAACACGACATGTGTCGACATGCGGCAGCGGTGTCACGAAGGCTGGGTCGGTGAGGTTTGTCCAAAAACGTGCGGTATGTGTGCCACCGATTGAAATTAACGCCGAATTGAGAAAATACAGTTTATTTAAATATAAAATAGGAACAGTGTCGGAATTCTGATTGAACTAACGGACTTTAAATCGAACATAGGCATAGAGCGTGGTTAGTTGACCGTACCCGTGTAAAGATGTTTCACGTGTACACGTCGCGGTAAGAAGCTGCTATGTCTAACGCGTCCCGTACATTTGAGCCCAATCGTACCATTCGGTCGCATTATCATTGGACAATGTCGCCCATTGACACGGGCCGTGTACTCGTTCAAATTGTCCCGTGTCGTCGTCTCCATAAAAACAAGTGCATCCTCCTCGTTGACAGTGCCCCGTAGCTTGACAAATTTCGAGCGTTTTCGTCGGGCGGCAATGAACATGCCAGTTGATACACTGCGCATGTGGAATTGATTATCGCCAATGTTAACAAATTCAAGGGCGGCATTGGGTGAGTTGCGTTCGTTTGTCGTGTGAATATGACCAGTATTGGAAATTGTCAAGTGGCCATAATCACCATACAGCATCAAAACGGGTCTTCGTTTAATAATAGCTCTTGCGTTGACTATCGCCAACAATAGGTAAAATAGTAGGGTATTCATGTTATGGTATTTTGTTTGGTCATAGTGTGACCAGCCACTCGCTTATATAATGATTCCAATCGGTGGTGGCGCCACATGCGCGAGCAAAAAAAACTGGTGATTGCCAATCACAGGTGTGAACTCAATCCGACTAATTGCCATCGTCCTTTGATATCCGGCCCGTTTTGCTTTGTTATGACACAATTACACTGGTTTCACTTGAACTCATCAACATATGCCAAATTTCCGCTCCGCGTCCAGATGGTGACACACTCTTTGAATCGGGTTGATTATCAATATCAAAGGTAACACACTTATGCTGCACACTTTTCACACAAAATAAAAAAACGTAATTCGTCACCGAAATTAGAAATAAGAGCCATGTTCGGACTGGGGGATCCCAACTTAGTCCACTCAGGCTCATTCACAGAAGCTTGGTCAACTTGATGCTCGCAGCCAATTAACAGCTAAAGTGACTCGTCGTAAAAGTAGAATAATGCGCCGTGAGAACATTGATGCCGGAAACCAATTTTGCCACCACTTTTCACACTTGCTACTACTTTTACATGGGTATGGACACTGCTTCAATTTGTTTTATCGACTGAGGAAATCTAGTTTTTGTATCCGGTGTATGTATCCTAATCCGCGATTGACCTTCGGTACGTTTTACACTATTTAACTCGGACACATATATACACACGTGTTTATACACACTTCATATCTAGATGCCAATCGAATCGAATCAGATTAGCTGAGGTGTCTGCTAGACCCTCACGAGTGAGGGAGGATAACCTATTTTATTCACGATAAACGATAATGCCGATTGAATTAAACTGTAAATTCTGTGTTGCAAGAGAGAGTTGTATTTCAAAATCAAAGTCAAAATTTCAGAATTCTGGCAGTACAAAACGCAAAAGTTGGCTGGTATTACTTGTTCGGCGCCAGGTGCCGGGCGTTATACCGCGCCTGCTCCTTGTTCGCCGTCATCCCCTGGTCGCCAATGCCGCACGTGCCGACGCCGACCATGCCATTGTTGCCCTTGGGCGTTTTAAAGATTGACTTCAGCGTCTGAAATCGCGGTTTGTTTCAGTACACATTGTTCTACAAGGAACTCAAAAACGACTACTTACGACGCCCTGTTTCTTCTTCTTTGCCACCTTGGTATTAAACGATTGCCAGCTCTTCTTCTGGCGCTCACCGGCCGCGTCCATCGCAGCTAAGCGCTCCTTCTTTTTGGCTGCCTTTTTGCGACGTTTCTCGATTTCAATGCGAGCCTAAATTGACATTAAACTTGAAGTTTCTTATTGTACTAACTTTTTCCCTAGCCGCCTTTGAATTAATGCCGACATCATTGTCCATCGTGGTGGAGGGCAACGGCGCCCGGGCACTCGGATCTTGTGTTGCCCATCGACTTTGAATTGAATTTGGTTTAAAAAATCGCGATCTAATAGAATAAAGCCCTAGTACCTGCCACGTTCAGTCTTCTTTCCGGTGAACTCGCCCAATTGCGAGATGAGTACGGTTTCAATTGTGTTATAGTTGGCGAATTTGACCTTGGCCGTTCCCGCCGACGTGTCCAGCTCGGTGATGATGGCCTCGTACATTTTCTTCTCGTAAGGCGCCTGGACGGTCAGTCCAACGCGATAGTTGAGCTTATTATTGGTCTCCTCGACCAGCTCGGACGTGATGGTGATAATCTCATCCAAGTCGCCTTTTAACGCCAACAACTCGGCATTGTCCGGGTCGCCCGTCAACGCCGCCTCCACCTGGCCCAGTTGGAGCCGATAACTGGCCAGTTGACTGACGGGATCATCCATTTTGTTTCTGTATTTAATTAAAACAAGAAAATTAAAAATGTTTACTTTTAAATAAGGCATCTATTACAGACTGTGCATTTTATTTATGTATCACCTAGTGTTTGCAAAAAAAGTAAGTAGAAAGGAACTGGAAGTAAGTAGTATTACAGAAAGATAGAGAAATATGTGTGTGTTTTGGAGTAAAGGCTGATTTGATAAGTTTGAAGTTGAGTTAAAGTCTATCACAAAGGCTAATATTTTTTTTGAGGAACGTTTTGGCAGTGCGATTTGAAAAAGCAAAGGCTTGGTTTTGGCATTAACTTTGGGTGACATCAATCGTCACATTGTACGTGACTTGATGGCCCCGATCCCAGGCATAGATCATGCGATCGACGGGCGAGTAATCGACCATTGTATTCCACTCGTACTTGTTCGTGAATGGTATGTCGACGAATTTGAAGGCTTCTTTACAAAATATTATAAAACATCGAATTAGGAGCAACAAAAAGCGAACCTGTATGCGTATTGTACATGTAATTCAACGACGTATACTTCTCGTCATACTTCTTCAAGACGTACAACACGCCACATGCCATGAATGCATTGCCGCTCCATTGCTTGCGCCAATTGGTGCGATAGGTCTTGGAGACTTCTAAATAGGACTTTTAAAGGAAGTTCGAGCTCACGTACTGTTGGAACGTCAACATTACGGGCTAATGATTGAAAAAAAACTTTTTGCTCAAATTTCAAGTCACCATAAATCGTTACCCCAAACACACTATATAATTAGGTTAAAAACTATAAATGGTTGAACTTTCTTTCAAATGTAATAGCATACCCAAACTGAGCCAGGGCATGAGTACCATTTTGGCTTTAGCTCAGTTTGGATAGGCAATCA
>SCLD01095219.1:0-11838 GCA_004367895.1 Oikopleura longicauda | reverse complement strand
TAGAAGTAAAATGAACACGTGATCGTCCATTTTTGTACTAAATTGAGGAGCACCGCCGTATTTGGAGGACCTACTTTTTAACTATTTAACCGATGAAAATGCGTAGGTTGACCTCAAGGTCAAATTTGAGGTCAATTTTCTAAAAAGTAAGAACTGAAGATTTCTAGTAATTTGACCGTGTCTTCGACCTTGGAGGTCAACCTTCGTATTTGTATGGTTACAATAAGACTCGCGTTCTATACTACTGAGGGGTGTCTCTTTGTGATAGTCATCTCGTCCGAATTCAGCACGGGACAGTACGGGGGTCCTCAAATTAGCACATAATATTGTTAGTCACATGACTCGAGATTAGCATATTTGTTTTCCCCTTTCAATTCTCTTTAACAATTCGATTTTAATTTGATCACGTGATTTATTTTCAAATTTGCACATTTTTTTTGGTGAAAAACTTCAAACTGGCATATTTTGCCCTTTTTTTAGATCATTTTTTTCCAAAATGTGCTAATTTGTGGCTTTTTCATTATAAAAATGTGCTTATTTTAAATTAAATCACGTTATCAATGAAATCTGATTTTTTTAGAAGTAAAATGAACACGTGATCGTCCATTTTTGTACTAAATTGAGGAGCACCGCCGTATTTGGAGGACCTACTTTTTAACTATTTAACCGATGAAAAGCCTATATGGATGGTGCCAAACATCCAAATAAGCTGTTAAAAGTGAATTATTTCTCAAGTGAGGACAATCCAAATACGATTAATTTGTGGTGGATGAAAAGCGTAATGTCATTCGACGATTTCATATTTCAAGTCGACGAATGGTACAAGGAATTATTCGCTAAATCGATATGAATTGACAAATTTTGATTCTAAAATCGGTTCATATTTGACTACCGGTCCGGATTTTGGTGATCCGTGATCCGAAATTTTTTTGTTCCGGTACAAGGTACGGATTTTGTGTTTGGATTTTGGGTTTGAATTTTGGTCCGGATTTTTGGTACGGATTTTGGTCTGGATTTTTCGTACGATTTTCGGACCGTTTTTTTTTCTGTTCCGTTACGTGGTCCGTAATTTGGTCCGAAATTGGGTCAGAGTCTTGAGATATTAAATTTTTATTTCCTTTCGATTGATCGTTGTACCCTTTTTCTCTTATAGTTGTAAAGAAATTTAACAACTTTCATTTTGAGCTCACTACGTAATTATAACGTAACGTGGACATTCTAGCGCGGAACAAGGCTAAATCTTTCAAACCAAATTACCGATAACAAAATTGTTAATCTCGGATTTTACATATATCAGGTATCGTTACAATTTATCGAATTTTTTCAAAGTTTACGATGACGGGATCCCCAGATGGTGATAGCTGTAGACAAAAAATGCTCATCGAAGGTGCTGGCTTGGTCGATGGTAAATGGACAGAGTCCGCAGTCAATCCCTGTCTAGACCTGAATGAAGAAACCCCTCTCAAAGTTTTTACATCGGAAGATATGGCTCACCATAGGGAAGGAACCCCGATCGACGGTGTCGTGAAAAACTTTTCTTTTACCAATAACCACTATGACTAACCACTGTCCAGCTTAACCACCTTAATTTTTCCCGATTGGTCGAGGTGACGTTTTCAATTCTTAGATATATTTATGAAATATAAACTTTTCTTGACGTTGAATCTTGATTAAATTGAAATAATTATAAATCATGTTCATCAACTGAACCTCAAAAATCTCATTTGAAACCATTCTTTGTAAATAAATTATACCGAACTGAAAATATATAGTCAAGTTAAGTACAAGACAAAACAGTTTTTGGTGCAACGAAAGAGAGGCATTTCCCTGAAAATCAAATTTTTGGACTAGAGAAAAATACAATTACCGGGGTTTGACCCAGCGTGTTTTCAGGAAAAATTTTCTTATAAGAATCGCGTTTGTGGAAAAACTTTCCGAAAAACACGCTGGGTCAAACCCCGCGATTTTCGGTGTAGTTAACTTTGGATGCACATATCTTAGTCACGTGACGTCATTGGCCGACGTCATATTGGTAGGTGGTACACTCACCCACCAGGTATACATGCAACATGGTGTGACCAGCCAGGACCTATAGTGACGTCATAATTTATGCGAGATCAAAATTTGGAAAAAAATCCCTCAAAACACGCTGGGTCAAACCCCAAAACCTTGCCATAAGGGTTAAGACCGACCTCTGGCACCAAGGAGTCAAGAGTTATTATTTCAATACGTTTTTTATTTTCCAAAGAACGTTCTCTCCAGCTTCATAAAATATCATAATTCGAAAACTCATTCAAAGTCGAATGCATTCATTGGCAGATATGATGCATATCTGGGTTGCGAATCTTTTATATGTTCAATAACCGTCATAACTTATAACCATAAGTGGATCAATAAATCTCGGTTTCTATGAACATATGTTTCCTGATGACGTCATCGGTGGACTACGTCTCGAATACATTACTGGAGTTTCCTGCTGAGCCATTGGTTGAAACCGGATCAGTCGTTTCTCATCTCAGCTTTCTGAACGAGAAAATAATAATTCCAATTCTTGCGGACTCCTTAATCAAGTTCACCCTTATTGTCAAATCACGGAAACAAAATCCAAGATTTTCAAAAAAATCATGGTATCTGGGAATGCGTACTCACCGCGAGAGTGGAAAGTGAAAGAACCATAATCAAAATTGACATTTGAAAGAAATTTGCCATCTGAATGTTAAATCCTTATTCACAAGGTTTTACGGGTTTTGTTCAACTGTTCTTGAAACTATTCGTTTTATAGCAACAATGATTATATTGTTAATTGAGTGGTAATAAACTTGTGATGAATTAAGGTCTGGTTTTTGGGCTTGACAGACATATTGAAATCTGTTTGGTTATCAATGACTCGGTTATATTATTGGGATTTTCACCCTACTAAACCTGACCGTCATCCTAACTTCCAGGTGCCAGGGGTCTCAACGAGGGGTTCCAAAAATGGGAAGGATTATCGTGTGAAAGCTTATTCCATTTTGACCCAGAATAATGAACGGTACATTCCAAATAAATCTTGATTTATATTTATAGGTTGCATCAACCGTACAATACGTACAGATTGTCATATACAATTTATTCACTGCATAAAAACATTTTAAAACATGTATAAAAGGAGTTATTTTTGAACGATCATCAAAAACAAAATGATGAGAGCTTTGGTTTCGGTAAGTTCACAAAAGCCAAAGCCAAACCTAAACGTTGCGACATATATAGGGTTACCAGATGAGACTGTGTCAATTGGTCCAGGGTTGAACCACATGAGAGTGCACCGATTGGACTCGGATTGACCATGTAAAACAGTGCACTCTGATGTGGTTCAACCATAGTCTATGGTCAATGCTAGACCAAGCCTTTAATGACATAGCCCCTATAACTTTCCGGGTATTCACTTTCATCTGAACCCACCTAAAAATTTATTTTAGGTAACATTTATTATGGCGATAACTGGTAATGATTTTGGATCTCGATCAGTTCAAGGGTTTCAACTTGGCCCAAATAGCCAAACTGGGATTCAACGACGATCTAGATTCTGGGTCCCACCCCGAAACGATAATTTGCTTAACATGCTCAGCTCTTCTGTTGAAGTTCCACATTAAGTCAGGGACCCCCTCTCCTTTAAAACTCTCATCGGGGACCCCCTCGTCCCGGGGAATGACCACCGTGTGTTTAAAGTAAAAAATAATTTCAATATATTTTGATATGCTTTGAATTTATTCATTCAGATTAAATATATATTATTATATAGATATTATATGATTCATATAATATGATGATATAGATATGGTTCAATAGTTATTACAGGCTTGAAGTTTTGTATATGACATTTTTGATAATAGAGGAGGATTTGAGCTTCGCAATTGTAATTTTGGAATTTCTGGAAGTTTTATATGATCACATGATGAGAAAAATCGATTGTCGAGAATATTTGGCAGTCGAGGCACTTTATCGATTCTGTCGATTTTTAATCTAAATATAATCGGTTGATATCAGAAACAAAATCCTAAATTCAAACAATTTTTGGGCATGAGTGCGGGCGTGATAAATATGACTAGATGTGAAAAAATGGATTTTGTTTCCGTGAAACACGCTAGTTGATATTCCCAAAATATATGAAACGTTATCCCTTTTTTTAAATTGATCTGGAAAAGTTTCCCAGAATTCGGATAAGATTCTCAGTAATCATTTTAAAAAATACCCAGCTTGTTTCATGGAAACAAAATCCAAAACGTTTTTTCACATCTAGTGACGTCATCATTGAGTTTTGTTTTAAACCGCCATATGTGGATGGTGAAGCTGGATTTTGTTTCCATTCATCGCGCTCCATGACGTGCTCAAAATTTAAATTTTTCAATTTTTGGATTTTGTTTCCATGAGCTTACTGATCGAGCTGGGCAATGAGTGCAAGATTTTGTCTCTGCAAATCAACGATTGCGGCCTGTTCATTTGTAACCAATTCAGTTTGAAGTTTGACACAGTCTTCTAAATCATCGCCATCGATACATTCACGCATCGCTCCTAAATAACGATTATGTAATTATTACGTAATTATGTGACGTCTTTGTGGCGTAATAGATTATGACTCACCTGATGGCGTTGCGGCAATGGCTTCTTTGAAAGCTAGATTTCTATGTCTTTGATAAAGCACCCTGGACGCAGTATTTATATCTCGTCTGCCTTTTTTAGGGTTTCCCATGTTTTACAGGGGAGTCACGTGACTGGAATCATATTTTTGGAAAATGAAATCCTGGCTTTTTCGATAATGTATTCAATGAAATTAACCATACTAAGAGTATGATTATTATGTTTCCTCAAATCTCTTTCTAGATTTCTAACTCGTGCAGAATCGTGAACTTAAAAACACTATTTTGGCAAAAGTCACAGGACCGGAAATGAAAAATGCCGACCGGAAGTCAAAAATCTGAAAAGTTTTGATGAACCGGAAATAACTAATTCTCAAACCGGAAGTTGATGTTACCACGAAAGATCATTTTTGAATATGATGTTATAACCGAAAGTCATCGAATATTCACTGATAATTTTAACTTTCGGTTTGAGAATCGAGTCATTTCCGGTCATTTTTTTACTAACTTGGTTGATCTTTTGGTTCCTCATAAAGTCCAGCTTCGATTAATTTATTATCTTCTCTCTCTTTTCTTTATTTCTTCATCCTTTCGCATCTGTCTTCTTGATGCGAGCTCCTCGTCCTTTCATTGGTTCTCAGATTCAGCCAATCAGAAAGACGTATATAAATAGGGGGACTAGATGCACTGTATTTTCAAATGTGATAGGGAATTGACTCAGTCGGTCTTGAACTTGTAACTCAAGACCGAGTGGATCACTCCAATCTGTTACCCCCCTCTATACAGAATTTGAGAAACCGACCTTATTTATCCTTTCATTTTCGGTGAATGCGAGTGTTTCATGAAGTTCGCCATCTTCCAGGAGGTTCGAAAGCTTTCAATTACGTAATCATGTAACTGCGTGAAATTACGTAATGGACCATTTCAGAAAACAAAGATTTGAAATAACTGCCAAGTCTGAGTTTCAAGTCTGGGTTGCAGATTTGAAATCTTTTAATCTTTTAAATCTTTTGAAATCTTTGAAAATCACGTCAATTACGTAATTCACTTGTTATGTAATAGTGAAAATAGCTTGAACCCTAAACTGCGCTGTACATTCGTTTGATTGCTAATCTTATTTTTTCGTTTTTCTTTTCGTCTTCCTCGTTTACTAAAAATTTTGGTTCTGGATTTTGTTTCCAAGGGTTGAAAACAAACCTATATTTTCAAGTTCTTTGTATTCTTTGATCATAAGTCGTAGATCTTCTTTTGAATCACCCAATAATTTTTTTGTCATTTTTATCCTGATGGTAAGAAGTGCTTCGGCCGGTGATCCCAAGCCAGACCCTTTTAATGGATGCATAGACCGTCCGCGGAGTCACGTGAGCGTCCGGAGTCACGTAGGCGATCGGGGTCACGCGGTCGTCCGTGTAGTTAGTGGTCATGAACCCTGTCCTTTTTTGCTTTTCCTGCCACCCTTTTTTCCTCCCTTCTTTCCTTTTTTGCCCATTTTTATTTTTCGCAATTTTTCAACTGTTTTGAAAAAAATATTGCTTTCGATTTTTTCAAACATATCTAGAATATTTTGACTAAAAATTTTTTGAAGATTTTTTTTCGAATTTTCGGTCCGCGATTTTATTCCGTACCTCAGACCAGGCCAGATCGAGTCCGGACCAAAATCCGTACTACCTACCGGACCAGAAAATACCCGGACCAAAATACGTACAGAAAATCCAGACCATAATCCGTACCAAAACTCCGAACCAAATAATTCCGGACCGAAAATCCGGACCACGGCCCAAAATCTGGACCGCTGCGTACTTTCGGTACGGTCCGGCCATCCATGTTCCAGCCGCTCAAGTTCACATTATTGATTTCACAATTTCACATTATTGAGGCCAAGAATATTATTTTATTTGATATCTCATTCTGAAACCACAAAAGCAAGTCGTGATAGAACGCAAATGGAACTTGTCCGCCAAAATTATGTGTCAGAAATCAGCGGACAAGTTCGTGACAAAACGGTACGAATCAAACAACGGTCGTTAACATGACCGGCAAAGTTTAATATTTTTCATTTTAGTTTTCTTCTGAAATATCTGGGAGGGTCCGACGTGGACGGCTTAGGACGGTTTTTGAACTTGATCGGACTGTCTCACTTCTGCCTTGATACATTTAGATCAGAAAAATTGAAGATAATTGAAACGAAGCTTGTATAGGGGGGTCACACACCTTAGAGTGGTACTCTACATCGATCTTTTCGAGTTCAAGACAAAGTGAATCACTCCAATGGGTGACCCCCTATATAACGATTTTTATTGCAACAGTCTTTTTATAAGAAAACATCAAGAGAATTCTTTGGATTTTGAGATTCGAACAACTGTTTTTGGACTTGGAGCACGTCCGCGTTCGGACCTGGACTGTACAGCGTTGGTGGCACTTCAACCTTTAACATGTCTCCAATTTTATTTTTCTAAAGTGTTTAGTTAGCTTGTATGACATCATCGTGTTTGACGGAAACAAAATCCGGCGTATGCCCTATAAATGCATAAGAATTGATGATCTTATAAATCATAGATTGTGATTCATTAAAATATGGCATAATTAATGTCAAGTCGTATGCTCAAATTAAAATGGATCAAAATTATAGTTTACTTTTGGAGCAAAAGTTTGCCAAAACTATGAATTTGTCTTTTTTTGCTTTCATAATTCAAAGTCAAGCAATGGTTTTTGGTAAGTTAACTTCTGAAAATCGAATTGGTTTTCCGGAAAAAATTTTGTTAACTCACAGCGTGTACTTAGAGGAGAGGACTGGGTCGGTCTAGGTGACCCTAGATGACCCTAAACTGGCGATTGCTGGAAAAAGTTTCCGGAAGTCCTCCCGAGTCCTCCCGACCCCACGGAAATTTGTCAATAAGGGTTAAACTTTCACCATAGGAATTCCGATACCCAAAACTGCTCGAGTGGAAATATCTGCTACGAGACTGCCCCAAAGATACGGAAAAAGCAATTTTGAATTTCCAGACTACAACGACTACTATAGACTGTTTCTGAATTTGCTAGAATCACCAGAACACATTCAAGATATTTTAGCCACACTGAAGTTATCCCAAGAACAAAAACTTAAATTTTTGAAATAAATTTGGAACCAAATTCACAATTTTTGAGCGAAACTCATATTTTTCAAAGTTGATGTTTTGGGAGTGGTTTGTATAAATAAGCAGCTTACATGAGAGTTTCCACAGTTGACTTGCCTATATTCGTCATATTCGCGACCTCGTTTTGGATTTACAGTCTTAGATGGGGTTTCAAACTAACCAAGCTAATGGCCGACGCTGATTGGCCAGCGCTGATTCGAACCCCGCCTCAACCGCTGTTCGTTTCCAAAGTGCCGGCGATCCGGCTATTCTTTGAAACCGGTGTTATCAATTTCTTGGGTTTTGAATTTTGCTGACGTAAAAATAACATCGGCTTTCCTTATATTTTCAGCAGATGCAATTCGTTTCATTGGCTGGTTCGATTTATTGATGTCTTCAGCAACCTTCAGCCTATCATAAATAACACAATTTAAAAATAAATCATTTTTCGTCCGATTTCGATCAACCTACGCAATTTAGAAAAAACGCGTGGGTTGGCACTCTCTGACAGCTGGTGTTGAGAACTCAGTTCTTTAGACTTGAACTCACTTGTGAAAAGTATCATCAGCCATAGACATTTTTCTCAATTTTTCTTTCAAATCATTATTTGATTTTTGAATGGATTCGAATATTTGTCGCAGATTGAAACATCTTTCAAAGGATCCCTGACGTCTATATTATGATAGGGATCAAAACGTAGTTATTACGTTACGAGGTCACGTGACGTAAAATTGAGCCTACCCGTGAAAATTCACCCTACCCATCGACCATGAGGCACCTGCTAGACTTGAAAATAAAATATCATGAGTGGATCCCAACCCCAAATGAAACCATTCTCTTTTTGATGTGTTCTTATTTTATCTGTGAATCTCCAAACAAGATATTATTTTCTTCAAAGTCTGAAGATTTATATTTTGGGTTTGAACTTCAAGTCTTCAAGCTTTGAAGTTGAGAAAGAAGCCAAGAGCTGCAATTCATTTTTGTGAGTCGTTCAGTGACTTCAAACCAGACTATTGCCACATGTTCGAGATTTATATAAATGGCAAGCTGATTATGGGCATAAGTGTTGACTTTGAATGAGTACCTCCAAAGACATTCGCGATTTATTGAGGTAACTCATTTGACTGATTTTACGCTAACGAATGGTCGGTAAAGATCTTGTACAGTACCGGTAGTACACTTAGCGCACGACTTTTTGTGTGAAATTTATTCGCCCGAAGCAAATTTAGTAGAAATGACACAAAAGCAAACTCCCATGAAACCACCTTTGTTCAAATCGTGAAGAACCTAATCGACCCAATGACAAATTTTTCAAATCCGTTAGTTGACTGTCAAGCTCACTGTCAACCATACTGTCAACCAATAGTAAATAATTTATCGAATGGGCCAAATTGATCGAGTGTTAACAAAGTGGTGAGATTGACTCCCAAGGAGCAGCCGATCTAATTGTAACTCTGGGACAGGGTCCACCAAACCCGAATAGTTGCTGTTCGCCCGAACAGGCTGTTCGGTCCGAAGTTCTGACTCCGAACAAGGATCAGCAAAAATGTCAAATATTGACGAACATCGAACAATCCGAATAGCGTGATCGTCAAAATGGGGTTTGAACCCATTGAGTGTTGAAGTTGTGGTCAAAACTCGTGGTCAAGTACTTTTATCTATATTTCTGTCGATCACTCGCTCAATTACTCTCAACAGTATCCAAAATTAGATGTCCAATATTAACGTTTAAAATGCGAAACATATAGGTGGTCTCGCAATAGGGTTATATAATATAACTTATATTCGATATTAAAAGTTACATAACATATCTGAGATATGATATCTTACGGAATAAAATGTCATATTCTGCTCACAAAGAGGAGAACGACTCGCCGAGCAAATAATATCGATGGCGTCATTCCAGAGAGTATGACATTTAATTCCATTAAAGGAATTAATATCACTTTTATTTTTTTTTGTTTGAACCTGTGACCGAAGATATAACTCTAATGAAAGTCTAACTATAAATCAATCGATTAATACTTCACCATGTTCAGGGTAATAATCTTAGTGTGCAAAATGCGCAATAAGCAGTGGTTTCTTTTTCATGAAATCACGTCATTTCATGTAGTGTACGACGTGTAGCCTTGCTCAATGAAGCTGTAGGTATTTCATCGGGTCCAACATATCCACAATTGAATTCTGATTAAGATTTACACCTAACCTGACCTTTTCCACATGACAGTGACCCACTTTCGGTTTCACAAACGATTTCACATTTCAATTTCGAGCCTAAATTGTCCTTTTTGAGGGAAAATCACAAAAATGATAACTAGGGTGAATTTTTGTATTTTTACGAATTCACCTCATATATGATTTTTCACGAAAATAGCCATTATCGGAATGGTGATTTTGAAGAAAATTGCGAAAATCATATTTAGGGTGAAAACGAGAAAATCAATCATAATTATCAATTTTTGAAATTTCTCAGAATTTCGCCTAGCCCCACGGTGTCGTACGGTAAATAACCGTCGATAATACCAGCTTGTTTTTATTGAAAAAAAAAACCAAATAGGAACAACTCGGTTCTATTTAACAGTCGCGTCAAGCTGCGGTTCCATTAACCAAAAACGTGAGGCTTCCATTTAAAGAGGGCGACACCGGTTTCCGATGGCGCTCTTATTCTAGAGATGACCTCTCATTGATGAAAAATCGGAAATTTTGAAAATTGTGAATTTTGAGAAATATATTTATTAAAACGGAAAATTTGGTTGTAACTGTGTTTTGAAATTTTGAAATATCATTGTTGATAAAACAGAGATATGAAGCTTGCGAGAATCATTTTAATTTTTTCAATAGCTGCTGCGCAACAAACAGGAACTGATACAAACAAGAAAAAATACGAAAAAACATGAAAGCTAGTTTTCGGTCATTTTGAACTCCTATCTTTGAATTCTGGAAAATTCAATTTCTGGAAATTCACCTAACCTCATTTCGGGACAAAATTCCATATGAAAATGATCTGGATTCTTTGTCCAGACGCTTGTTCAGTTTTCAAATTTTGAATTTTTACATAAATCCGCAAAAATCCTCTGGATTTTTCTCTAGAAATGACGCTCTCTGGCCGTTTTCAATAATACGTTAGACGACAGAAATTTCAAAACTTTCATTTTTAAGCTTAAATTGTCATTTTTGATGAAAAAAATCACAAAAATGATAAATAGCGTGAATCCTTGGATATTAACGAATTAACCCTATATATGATTTTTAAAAATTGGAACCATTCTCAAGAAAATCACGAAAATTATATATAGGGTAAGTTCGTAAGAATCCATGAATTCACCCTAGTTATCATTTTTGAAAAATGAAAATTTTAAAATTTCTCGGAATTCACCCTAACGATAGACGTGAATTTTTTCATTGGGTAATTTTCATAGTCATTGCCCATGATTCCATCTTTTTGAAATTGGTCTGGAAAATTTTTCCAAAAATGTGGCTTGATTTTCCAGAATTCGTCAATAAGGGTTAAGTCATTTTTCTTTTACCCAATTTGTTTTTTTTAAGAATCGTTTTATATCTGCCAAAGCTTGGAAAAGAAAGCAAAGAAATGAACGAAGGAAAAAAGCTCTGAAACCACTTTCAACTGAACCTCCACCACCGACGATGAATCCTTACAGGCTCGAGATTTCAAAATGTTTTTATGGTTTTTAACGAATCGACCGTAATTTTCAAATAGTGAATAAAAATGGTATAGGGGGTATCATTAGCATTTTTAAAATCTCAAAAAAGGCACGTGCTTTCAACTGAATTACCAGCTGAGACGATAGCAGTGGGATATTTTGATGAACGAGAAGACCCCACAACTACAACCAAACGACCGCAGATCAAACCTACTCACAGGACCGTTGCATAATTGTGAAAGGGTTTCTCTTTTATGTGAGCAAGTCATGATATTTATTCCCGTGAGGAGTGTTATCAAAGTGTATCACTCTAATGCGTGCACGTTTAAGTCTAAGTGCACATCTTATGTCTGTCAATTTGAGATAATTTTGTTCACTCTTATTCGTGACCCCCTATATATTGTGCATCGGGAATAAGCATAAACATAAATGTGGAACCCGATG
>SCLD01095208.1:0-11840 GCA_004367895.1 Oikopleura longicauda | reverse complement strand
CTCCGTTGTCGTTGTAGTTGGTGCTTCTGTAGTTGTCGTTGTTGGCGCCTCAGTTGTAGTAGTTGTAGGTGCCTCTGTCGTTGTCGTGGTTGGCGCTTCTGTCGTAGTGGTTGTTGGCGCTTCTGTTGTCGTTGTCGTGGTTGTGGTGGTAGTTGTCGTCGGCGGCTCCCATTCTCTAAATGCCGCATCACAATTGGCTTGCCATGAGAAGCCACAGATTTGTAATCCCGTGTGCCAATAAGTGCCGGGTCCACAGTTTCGTACGATGGCATTGAATGCACCTGTTGGTTCACCATTGAGACACTCATAGTACTGGGTGCAAACGCCGGGAACATGGTTCTTGCCAGTTGCTCGGAGTGCACAATCAGGCTCCCACCCATCGGGATGTTGAAGACCATCCCATGAGACTATTGATGCGGCACTACCAGCCGATTGACGTCGGTATCGGTCCAAAACGTTGCTTGGTGCAGCTGCGACAAGATGCGCTGACAGGAGAGTGGCGCCGAGTCTCATCCTTTTTGGTTTTGTTTTCTGTTGTTGTTTCAAATGTTGCTGATCTTATTTTTGATGCAATTATTGACCCAGAATCACGCTTATATAGACGCCGAAACCAATGGATGGAACGCAGCGCCACCACAAACTACTCAATCACTTTTCTTCTCTCTTCTTGTTTTGATTGCCAATTAATCAAAGGCAACTCGTCAAAGGTCATTATGTCTTTGTTTGACAACTCATGCCGCCTTTTCCGGCGACTCACCCAATTACATAAGAACTGACAACGTCAACAAATGGAGTTGACGTGAGTGTGAACTTGCAACCTGTGAAGTGGTGGGGTGATTTCGGACGAATCCCACTTGAATGTTGGATTCGAACTATATTCGGAACGAAGAAATGGGTTTCGGACCAAAAACATTTTTTTGACAGTTTAATTTGACACTTGTGCTTTGTAAACGGGCCTGTTCAGCATTGTACATGTTGGGCAGTACCAGTTTATAATTGTGCTTTAGAAGAGCATAAAATTGAGACAACAAACTGTTAAAATAATAGTGTTTTATTGTTTCATTCATTTGTTTCAATCGTGTACGGGGCACGACACTTAGGGCATGTATCATTTCGCCTCGCCCATGGTGCCAGACATGCAAAGTGGAAAACATGTTGACAAGAAGGCCACGCCACCACCTCGTCCGGTGTTACCGTCAACTCAACTCGATCCCCCTTGATCAACGGGCCGAGGCAAATGGCGCAGTCGTCTTCGTTGGGTACGGTGCGTTCGGTACAGACGAATGGCGTCAGCTCAATCTTCGTTCCACGCCGCGGCTCGAGCTGATTGCGATTGACAATCTGATTGTTGACGATCACCAGTGGTTGCGGTTGCTCAACCAGAAGTGGCGGTGCGGCATAGACAGGCTCTGTTGTCAGAATTTCCGCAGCATTTCTACGCTCTAGAAATATAATCGACCCTTGACAATGGTAACATTTGCTCGGTCGCTTTTCATAGTGATGATGGTTTAGACATTGGTGACAGAAGTAATCATGTCGTTGTAGTAGGTGGTGCCTCTGTAGTTGCCGTTTTTGGCGCCTTTGTCGCAGTGGTTGTTGGCGCTTCTTTTGTCGTTGTCGTAGTATTCTTGTGGTGACCATAACTCTCTTTCTTACATTCTGACTCGAACGTCGTGTTTCCAACATCCATGATATTTTTTTTATCCCAACTTTAGCCCATCCTTACTTTGGGCTAAAGTAACTCACCTCCAAAAAAAGGAAAAGGAAAAAAGTATGTAGCTTTTGTAATGAAATCTAAATTCACTTCGAATTATTATGGACGATTACTATCGGGGAGAGAAATACATCTATATTGTCATTGGCAGCGAATCGGTACCGATAAACCTGCACCATGTCCTGGTGAGATATGACGCGCGTTACCTGCCCGTTGAACAGAACATGTTCCGCTTGACAATGGGCGCATTGGATGATGTCGATGATGATATGGAGATTAGCCAGTCAAGTGATCACAGTTGCGATTTGTTTGATCAAAGTCAACATGAAGAAGAACATCGACTTGGACAACTGGCGCGTGTGTTGCGCGAAAAACTAGACGTTTCAACAGTCAAGTGCATTGTCGCATTGAACGGGAAACATGCCGCCCTGTTAAACCAGGCGAATATTGATGATGAAGTGGTGATAGTTGCGCCTAGTACACTTGACGAGTTTATCAGTACGATTCGAAATGTACCCTGCTCAATACCGAGTCAGCCAGACGTGACGAAATATGCCGATTTAGAGAGTGACACTTTCCGTCAGCGAATCCGATTCCAATATCGACATCATTTTTACAAGAAGCTTTACGCACTCGGGCACGACATTGACGAGTGGCAATTAATCGACGATATAAAACTCAATGAGTATTATTCGACAAAAATTTATCGCATTGCCGAGGTGGAAACGTGGAAACAAGACGGAAGTTTCAAGCAGATTATCGTTCCTTTACCACACTATTCATCCGTTAGAGTTGATGCAGTTACGGGCGTTATCAAAGATGCTGTTGGCAACGACATCTGGGCAGTGAGAATTCACTTGCGTCAACCAATATCGAAAAGGCCGATTAGTACAACGAAACTGTATTTACATGACATCACTCAAACGTACCAATAAACGCACCCATCGTTACTTTTCGAAATCGTATACTTTTTGTTCAGATACGAATGAAAAAACCTAAATTGAATTTTTGGTCGACATATCCACGTTACAATTTTGTAGATAATGGAAAAATCCGTCACAATCTATCATCTTTTTCCTAAGCCTCCTGAGGATTGAAGTTCAACATTTATGTGTATCTCGTTCATCCTGGATTAAATAACTCAAAGCGCATGTATTTACAGACGAGAAGGTCGGCATTTTACACAGTCGGTGAAAAAACGTGTGCTCGAATAAAACTGATGATGAAATCATATTTATTTGGTAAGTGTCTAGGTGCCAGATCTAACAAGCCTCAACAACTTCTTTAGTTGTTTCAACATGCTTCGCGGCAAATGCAGTTCTGATGTCGAAAATGACGAAACAAATGTCACCTACAATGGCGAGTACATTGATGATGTCAAGAGATTACATCTGGCTGCGAAGTGCCACCACCGACTGTATTCTCATGGCACAGACTGACTATCGACACACAATGTATGAGCCATCGTTACAAAAGCGCGTGTGTCAAGGTCAGTCGTCTTATTAAAACTTAGGATTATTTTATCAACACAGTCGTTCTCAATGAATACAACCAGCTCATGGCAATTCTGAAAAAGTTCAAAATAGTGACGCCGCCCCTTTTATACTAATGTTGTCAATATCATTTTAAGTGTTGTGAAAAATAAAAAATGTCAAGATAAAAATTTCTTATTGCAAAAATGAATCTGTTTAGGTTACTGGTATCTGAGTTGAGCGAGAAGTCTAGTCCAAAAATAGAGTATCGTAATTGACTCGCCTAATTGTCTGTGACAGTTTGATGCATCAGTTAGGCTTCATTGAGGACATGTTGGAATATATAATCACCGGATGTGAAACAAAAGATCAGAAATGTTTTTCTTGAGTTCAGTCATCTTACTTTTTTCACGAGATATTTTCGTCAATGGATCTCAGCATGAAAGTTGCAGCACGAAACTTGAAGTTGTATTGGCAGGAATCTCGTCATTTGATTTAAATGATGATCAGTTCCTGAACGAAACTATACAATGGTAAATAAGAAAAAAGTTAACACCGCCATTGCTTGTTATTTCATGTTCAGTATTGCAAAGGGAGGAAACGTGGTAACAATGGATGTCAGCCTATCTGTTGTTATTCACCACGAGGATCACTATGATCAAGATCAGACGACTGCCAGCAGTGTGACGACCCAAACCTCAGATGATAAATCTGACAAAGGTAAGTAACACAAACTCGCTCCAACGAGTAAGACTGTCACTAACATTGTTAGAGACGACCCCGGTTGACTTGAGCGATATAACGACCACTGCTCCTTGGAATCAGAATAATGAAAGTTCGGTAGATCAGGCAATTGATTTCGAATCAACAACCACAGAACAAATGGAGCGAGTTACAACCGCTCAGACAGACATTGAGTTTGACGAATCAACGACCAGGGAATCAATGCTGGAAGTTTCAACGACCAAAGGCCAGCTAGCATTGGCCGGAACATCTTCAACAACAGTCAATGGAACTATGGTGACTTTAAAAGTTGAAACAACCGAAACTCCCCGTACTACGCGCGATGATGATATTTCAGTCCAAACAACAACAATGATGATCTTTGACTATGCAGATGACGACGACATCTTCGCCCTGATTCATGATGACAAAACATCTGCAACGAATCCTACAACGAAGCCACCCACCACCGTACAAGGATTTTTGTCGACTATCGAGGGCATAACAGACGCCTCCAAACCTGGCCAGGTGCCGACTACTGATGCTCCTACCACGTTGAGCGAAACAACGCAACCTGTCTCCGAGTCAGTCGCCATTGCCGTTTCATTCGCCGTGACATTGACAAACTTTAATCCAGATGATGAGGACAACGTGAGCAACGAACTCGAAATGAGTTTGAAAGACGGTCTCGAAAGTGCTAATCCCTTCCCGGGCGGCACAACAGTCATCACAATCGAGTTCGTCGAGGTCATTTCTGATCGACGCAAAAGACGAAGCACTGGACCAGTTTACGAGGCAGTTGTCACGGTCACTTATGTAGCGCCGAGCAATTATGACGCCACTGACTTTGATCATGATAAAGCAGCGAGTCAAGCAACGGCTAGTACGGCAACCGCCACCAAATTATCACTTAGCAATGTTCCCCTTGTCGATCAAGACGTATTGGCACTGCTTGAAGTGACGCAAGTTCCTCTTGATGAAGTCGATGATGATAAAGTTGACAATGTGACTGACCCACCACCACCATTACTACAGACCACACCATCGCCGACAACACAGACGAGAAGCCACGTCACAGATCCATCTGTCGGCACTTCAAGTGTTGGGTTTACTATAACGCTGTCATCAACAGATAAGGTTTCAACTGTCGGTGAGATTACAACTGCGGCTACACTTGACTTCTCGAGTAATACTGAAACAGCTGCATCAACACCAGTGGTTGACGCAACTTTGAGCAACGAGCAAACAACAGCAGCTAAAAGCTTGTCACCAGACAATATGGCCGAAACATCAACTGACAGTAAGAACACAATACCATCAAATGATTCCTCAACCAAAACTGCTCATCAGTCAACAATGATAAGCACAACCGAGCCAAGGCTGACGTCAGCAGGTGATCTTGCAGTTGCATCGACATCGAAAATGACCTCTCAGTCTACAGATTCATCAGCCAATACTTCAAATGATGGGCTCACTAAAACGGTCTCATCGTCAAATAGCGTTTCAACTTTCGCTGAAACTACAAAACCAGCGACATCTGACTCCTCAAGTTATGCTGAGACAGCAGCATTAGAAACAACAACAGCTAAAAGCTCATCACCAGACAATATAGCCCAGACAACAACTGATAGCGAGACAACACGAAAGGCATTACTTACAGTTGAGTCCTCAACCAAAAGTGCTCATCAGTCAACAATGATAAGCACAACAGAGACAAAGTCAACATCAGTTGCTCTTGGAACAACATCGACATCAAAAGTTTCTACTACCACAACTGCTGCCACGTCGGCAGGATTGCCTGATGGTGTGGAGCAAGCGATTCAAGTCGTCCTGACGGTTGCCCTGGGCGATATTGACATGTCCAATCCGGACGCAGTCCAAGCTGCGCTTGATCAAATTAAACAAGCACTTCTTTATTTGGACAGGCACAATCCATTCGACGATCAAGATGCCGCGACTGTGGTGACGGTTCAAATAGCTGCTACACGTCAGGCTGCTCGTTCAAAATCACCATCAGCACAGACGGCACAAGTAGTGATTCAATACACGCCTGGGACTACTATCACACAACCACTGACACTTGATGAGAACGCCATTGTGGCACCCATAATTGAATCTGTTCAAAGTGATTTGGCCAATGTCGAGCCAGTTGATCAAGAACAATTGAAACAAGTGATGAATCCACGCGTGAATGTCATTGGTCTTGAAACGACAGAATTAACGTCGTTTGAAACCTGGCAATCAAGTGGCAGTTCAATGATGAAAATTGCACCGACCTTATGCATTCTTATTTTCGCTTTTTAATCGCCTAAAAATGGCTGAATCTGAACTGAGCCCGACCCACATGACTAATACAATTCTTTAATCGTAGCTAATAAACTAATACTCCCCAGATCGATGATCCATTTCTTCTCGTTTGCATCTTACAATAAGGAGGTTGAAGTTCACCGTTTTATGTCGATCATTTATCCTTCGGCTTAAATACAAATAATTCCGACGATGAAGATGATCGATAACTGGCTCTGATAATCCGATCATGTGTGGCATCGACGACGACTGACAAAATGTGTGTGTGCTCCAGACGGAGACCTGTCCGGTCAGTTGTTTCTTTTGATTTTTTGTCCACGAATAACTATTATTCGATTTGACCGACATGAAGTTTATTGTGCTTGGTAAGGAGTTTTTAAAAATTCGGTAAAAAACATTTAGTTATCACCACTTGTTTCGCCGTTCCGGCTTTACAAACGCAGAATTTGATGATGTCCAGAGATTACATTTGGCTGCAGAGTGCGGCGACTGGTTGCATGCGAATGAAGGAGACGGGCTACCGCAACACAATGTACGAACCGTCACTTCAGAAGCGTGTTTGCCAGGGTGAGTTTAAATGTAATTTGAACTTCTAGTCATATTTAACGTTTCTATCAGTTGTGTTGACTGAGTTTAACCAGCTCATGGCAATTCTGAAAAAGTTCAAAATAATAGCCGAGCCATTATAACACGATTGGCGCTGATTGAAAATAACTGTAACAGTGTGGTATCAATGTTCGAAAATAAAATCGGCCAGGATTGTCGTGCGTTATTCCTTTCCGTAGAAAAAATAATAGGATAGTTGTCATCCTCAGCTGAATCATGGGTAGCTTCGAAACGTGTAATTGGGTTTTGTCTATTTTTATCTCTAAGATCAATGATGAAGAACAGTTCAACCGATTTGGGTTGGGGTCGTTCTCAACGGAATTGCAAAGTTATTACAGTTGTAATAAACGAATTAGCTTTGTCTGTATTTAAAAATGATACACTTGACCGATTGTCTTTTAGTGATTTCAGTCACTGATTGGTCAATATGAACCAATCAAAGTAATTAGGTACCGTGATCAGCATACTTAGGATTGGGCTGATTGGATTGAGGTCAACGATGTGGAAAACTGGTATGATATATAAAAGGTATTTTTTTACAAATCAATAAAAAAACGAAATGAATATTCAAACTTACCAAAGTTGTCCAGTCTGCAACAGACCAAGCCTGAAAAAAACGCCTGCCTTATCATGCAACAGGTGTCGAGATATTTTTCGTGCATTCACGGTAAAACCGAGAAGGTTAACGCCATGCGAGAAAAATTGCGTTTTGGATTGGAGATATAAAATAAGCTGCACTTTCTGTCGACTCAAAAGATGCCTAACGATCGGAATGGCAAATGGCAATGGGTTCCGAGTAACAAAAACATACACAGCGGAAGAAACCGAGGACATACTGGTCAATGGTAATGTCGCCGCAGTTAATGTTCTTGTCCGCGACAAGTTGTCGCCCTGTTCAATATGTGGCAAGCCACGTGAGAACAAACGGTCCGACAAGCGACAAAATGGATCGTGTGGCCAATGTTACGATTTCTTTCGAAAACAGAACAGAAAGGAAAACTGCGCGAAGAAGAAGTGTGACGGCGTATGTCCAGTTGATTGGTCGATATCAGCAAGATGCACCTATTGTCGTTATCAAAAATGTCTCGCCGTTAATCACGGCAAGAGAGCACGAGCGGAGGAGCCCAATCAAAGTGAAATCAAAAAACAACGGATTGACTTTGCAAAGAACCCGATAACCGATTCGTCGAGTGATGAGGAGATTGACGAGCCTCGATCATCATCTGCAGTCGATGTTTCATCCGAGTTTAAACGGAAACGTCTGTCAATCGCTGCTGTCATTGCTGAAAAAGAAAACAAGTTGATGGTAATATTACTTTAAACAAAAGTTGTTATTTGTTATCAATTTATTTCAGTGTCCCGATTGCCTGATTGAATTTGACAATTGTGCGTCACTATTTCAACATTTACGCCAACCTCATATTGACGACAATCGACGATACTCACATTTGAATGGCGAACTGCACGAAAGTGACGATAGTGAAACAAGTCCAGCTGAACGAGAAAAAACGGATTGCACGATTTGTAACGTTTCAATTGGGTCTTCGTATAGCAGTCACCGTAGACACTATGACGCTTGGCATGCTGATGGTCGAGTTCACTGTCCCCACTGCGTTACAAGTGTTTACTTTCGCGACGAGTGGCAACTTGCCGTTCATTTGGCGAATCAACATCAAATCAATGTTAAACAGCAGTGCGACAAGTGCGATCATGCCCACAGTTATTATCGACAATTCCGCGATGGACGGTATTATGCATATCATTATAACTGCTCGAAAGTGTAAATTAAAAAATATATTCTGGTTTTATTTTTAGAGTCTTAATTTTCGAAAGAAGCACCTAAAGATGAGAACTCCAAAAATGAGATTATTATAGTCGCAGTTGTCGTAGAGTAGCCTACTCTGAGTAGGTTACTGATTCGTCTGTTAAATTAAAACTTTTAACATTATTTTCAGTGTGTCTTATTCACTCGTTCATCAGACACTGTATGACGTGTGTGTATGACGATGATGATTGAAGGATACTAAGAAGTGAAAAGTACCAATAAAGTTTTTATCATCATTCCGGCTTGGTTAGGCCGCATCATCATCAACGCTGACCTTTTTATGTAGTCGTTAAAATGACTCTCGACAAAGACTGGTTAGCGAGTTTTATTATTGTTATACGTGTGCATCGAGAAACATGAAATTTGAAGATGTTGACTTTGACTTAGAGAAGGACGAAAACCGTGTGGTTGAGCATGCCGGACAGCGGCTTCGTATTAGCCGCCCGCCAACGGGATACAAATTTATTTCCGGTGGGATTTCGGTTTTCGACATCAACCAAGGTAGGAGCGCCGAGAACAGGCATTTATAATGAGGTGTAGTCGTAGTAGTAAGTCGTTTTATCAATCAGTCTGGAAAAGAACGACATCTTTAGTCTCCTAAAGAATCATTGATCAGTAAAACTAGATCCAGTTGACGTCACAAGCCAAACCTGGTTGACATTGAGTCGAAAATGAATGAATCTGCCGGGATTATGATTCATTGACCAAGTAAAATCACCAATAAAACATTGCCAATAGAAACTATAAAATATATATCAACGTTGAATCGCAGTTCAACTTACCCATAGTTTTTGTTGCACTGATCCTTTATAAACTGTGCCACAATTCGATAATCTGTAGTGTGCTTAGCAAAACCGCGATGGGCAATCGTCAGAATTTGACGTTTCATTGTCTTGTCAAGTTTTGAATGAAGTACTCTTGTAAAGGGCGACAGGGAAAATATGTTTAAACGGCTCCGTCTCCTCTGTATTGTGGGCATTTTTAAACGAAATTCGAAAGTTACAATTATAGTAATAATTCACGTCAAAAGTCGATAAGCATTGACTGACAAATAACATAAGCCCGCTTGACTGTATCACCACTAAAGGGGATACGATAAGTTGCGTAAACATTGCCAAGTGCTTGACTCAGCTGTCTTGAACTAGATAAGACATAAATGAAAAAGTAAACTTTCATCTATTAAAGGATACCATGGTTCATGCTGGTTCCTGTCAAGTGTCGCCTCACTCGCCAATTTCGCCCATCAATCCATAATTGAACAGGCCATCCATGCCGAGTCAAACTCAACGGCAGCGGCAACGTCTGGACGACTTGAGTTTACGTTTTATACGTTTGACGGGAAACGAACTGTGACCATTGATGATCGTCTGCCCGAGGCACAAATCAATGAAATGGCCAAAGGTGGCGATTATTGGATGGCGTTGTTCGAGAAGGCCTATGCCAAGTTCAATGGCTCGTATCAATCAATTGACGGTGGCTATCCGCGGACGTCAATGTGGCATTTGACTGGTGGCATTTCAATTGACATGGACACGGATTGGCTGGCGGCAACGGAGACCGAGGAGAAGACCGCCTTTTACTTCAACATTCTCAAAGAGCTCTCGGCAACATATGGCAAAGAGAATAAACGTCGCATCGTCATTGCGGCTGGCAATTTGGGCCATTCCGATGGGACGGAGAAGGATGAGAAGGGCTTGGTCTCGTTCCATGCCTATTCGGTGCTCCAAATCAAAGAGCTGGTGAATAAAGCAGGCGACAAAGTCCGACTGGTCAAAGTGCGCAATCCGCATGGGCTTGAATCGTCCGAGTGGCAGGGCAAGTGGTCCGACGAGAGTGAAGAGTGGAACCAACTCAGCGATGGTGATCGTCGCAGTTTATTAGACGATAGCGATGATGGCATTTTTTGGATCAATGGCGCTGATTTCTTGCGTTACTTCGAGACTGTCTCATTTTGTCTCTTGCCTGGGTCATGGAGCGTGAAAGGTTCATTTAATTAATCAATTATTAATAAACTATAAAACTATATAGATCATCAAATCGACATCACCGGCACATTTGTCGAAGGTCACCAAGTCGGTTTAGATGGTGAGGAGTATCATGCACGGGATGAAATGCTGCAGAAGGGTTACAATCTGCAGTTTTTGCTTGAAGTGAATGCCAACGATGTCGAACTGTGGTTGCAACTGTTGCTTGACATTCACAACATAAATAACTTTGACAAGCACTTTGTCACGATGGCTCTTTACAAGGGGCTGACCGATGATGAAAAGGCAGGGATTAACTTCTTAAAAAAACTCTTGTCACGAAACTTAAACTTGATCCTGACTAAATAGACCTCAACATCAGCAATATTAAAAGATCGCATTGAAACTCTTGATTTTGTCACGCCAATGCTACCCTACACGGAAAAGAAAGACAACTTGAATCTGATGTTGTATGATTCGAACGGTCAGTTGTATGGCAAACTCGAGCGTGGCAGTTATCTGGTCGTTCTGTCCTACATGGAAAATCAGAGTAAGTCGCTTATTGTTGATTTCACTTTTCAACATCAGTACAACATTTTAGACTCTGGACTCGACAAGCAATCAGTTGATTATCGCCTTCGCTTTGTATCACCCGATATCACTGTAACACCCATTTTTGCACCCGGAGCTGCGATCAATTAAAGCAGCTGACAACTTATTTTTGTCATGAGCATATAATTGTTTTTATTTTCATCATTAGGCGGTGTTAGCATACTACGTAGTATTGTTGTGATTTCAGAAGTGTTTTTTTTGTGAATGTTATGTTTTTTGTAAGCATTTTTTTCGTTTTTTTATGCAGAAAATTGGTTTTTGTTTTGAATATATACGTCACAATGAGGTCAGGAGGGAATGACTTGTACGCGAGAGAGAGTGGTGGATGGTGTGTTCATAAAGTGGGGGGTAAATTGAGCAAGTTTTAGCTGGCATTACGCTAATGCCTGATTATATCTCTGTCACTATAAATAGTAGAGCGTCTGGCAGAGATCTGGATCGGATACTTCTTGATGAAGATGATCGCCCACGAGTGTTGCTTTATTTAAATTATTAATTTAAGTTTTTATTAAATAAAATAAAGACTTACCCAATTTATGCGCATACTGACACGGTGCCGGGACGCGGACTGTACCGGGCCAGTTAAAGTACAAATGCGTCAATTTGTACGATAGTCG
>SCLD01095197.1:0-11840 GCA_004367895.1 Oikopleura longicauda | reverse complement strand
CTGGGGCAAGTGGGTGATTCAACTCGACAGTGAGACCGCACATGACGCCTGGCTCAGTATCACTGAGCATCTTGGCAGGGGTCACTTCGATCATTCTGTATTTGGCCTCGTCCACGAGTATGGGCCCAAGTCGCGCATCTCATTGGTGCTTGCTGCTGATCAGGTTTAAATACATATATTAATATCGAATTTAAATATTTCCTTATTTTATTAATTTGACAGCTTCGGTGTAAATATTTTTAAATGACCAGCATATAAAAGAAAACGGACAGAGTAACGAGTAACAAACATTATTCAGTCAGACAATCGACTGCTGAAGATTGGCAGCAAATTCAGGCAACTGCTCAAGAATGTCGAAGAAGTCATTTATGAAGTGGGCGAACGTCAACTACTGATTGCATAACGGCATACACACATATATAAATATACATATAATCCTGTACAGTGTATAAACAACCACACTACCTTAAATCACAATGTGTCCTTGCCAAAGTATGGACATCCTACTTTTAGTGTGGTCACACGCAAAAAAAAACGGTGCGATATAGAATGAAAAAAAAAAGATAGAAAACAGTATTACAATAAAACGCAAATCAAACACGGTGATTGGCCGATAGTCATTTCATACTCTCTTCTTTTTTCTCTTGACGATAAATGGGATAGCCGAGTAACAGGCCAAATGAGAAGAAACACAGTAAGGCTGTTCGTTTCGGGTTTACTTTTGTTTTTTTGTTTCGTAAAAAAATTAAACTAAATAAACCCGCGTTCCTATATAAATGCCGTGTACTTTGACCATGATGACGAGAACGGTGAGTAGGAAGAAGCAGACAAGTACAATGTCTCGGTTCAAGTCTAAAGAACAGATATTGAATTAATCAAAGCTGTAACGACAAAAGTGACTAACCGCTCAGTGTTGTATAGATTCGATCGCAGTACGTCATCTCCTTCTCTAGCCGCTCCCAACTGGCGCTGCGATTATTTGACCGGTGACGGCTGTGGCTGTGGTTATGGCCGCTGCTGCTACTTGCAACTCCTCCGCGCTCGGTCATTTTCGCTGCTGGTTTCTGTGACTCTGATTTATTTATTCCCTTATTTTTTCTGTTTGTCTTTCCGTCAAGAGCGAAAATAATAACAGATCGATCCAGAAGAACGAGGCTTTCTTTCCACAACACAGTGTGTCTATGTCCCGAGGGCCAGTTTAGCGCGTTTGTTTCTCTCTCTTTTTTCTGCTCTACTACTTTCTTGACAGTGATATACTGAGCGGGCGGGCGCGCGCTCGTAGATAGATAGAAAAAAGGAGAATCGTACATTATTGATTACTAATCAATTGCGCCCATGATCCTCCAACGCTCCTCCCCGGGGGCACGTGATGGATTCACTGTGATAATATATGGTCGATTATGCACTGAAATGGGCATAATACTACATGAGTGTGCGTTTTTACAGAAATGAAGCTTTTTTTATTTGGCCGTATCGTATGTGTAATGTAACAGACAGAAGTGTGTCGGTGATGGCGGTGACTGGTACTACTTCAACAGGCGCATCCCGTGTCAAGCGTGTCACCATCACGCTCCAAAACGGGTGCGACGACATCATGTTTGGTAATGGGTTGGACCGCTGAATAAATTTCGCGATGTTTAGTTTGGGTTAGAACAAGTTCAGATTCTGAACTTCAGAACACATGTCCAGAATCTATTCTAAAGAGGGCCCGTGTCTGATTATGGATTATACTGTATAATTTATACACGTGTGTATTGAAAGTCGACTCACCTGTCAGACTCTTCGCCACCATTTGAAACAGCCGCTTGACATTGTATCCAGTCTGGGCGGTCAATAATACATTTTAAACCAACAAAATTGACGTAATTTCTTACCTTTGCCGACGTCTCCAGGAAGCGCACCTTGTTCTCAATCGCGCACTGCTCCCCCTCGTCAACGCTGACCATGCGTTTCTCCTCTAGATCCGTTTTGTTGCCGACCAAAAAGATTTGGACATCGTTGCCGCGTTGTTCGCGAACGTCTGAAAAGGTGGTGTAAATTTCGTTCTCTAAGTTCTCCTTCATCACCACCTTGTATCCACTTTGTATTTCGTTTGAACGATTTCTCATTTGAAATATCATAGACAATAATCGCCACGTTTGAATCGCGAATGTAGCTGGGAATGAGTGATCGGAACCGCTCCTGACCCGCCGTATCCCACAGTTGCAAGCGAACAGTTTGATCGTCCAAGTGCATTGTCTTCGATAGAAAATCAATGCCAATGGTCGCCTGGTACGTCGAGTCGAATTGATCGTACATGAACCGCGTTATCAACGATGTCTTGCCGACTGAGTTCTCGCCCAGGAAAACAAGCTACGCACATGAGTTTACAGTTTTCTTACAGTATGATGGCGGAGAGCGAGATTACCTTGAATTTCGTCAATCCCGCCACGCCAGTCGTCTCGCCCATATTTTCGATATGAGTGTCACTCTCTCTCTGTAGTGAGTACTATTTTCTCATTATTTATTTGACAACAACACACGCCATCCGACCATTCGACCAGACTGTGTCCTGAGTCATTACTGTTTATTTACCACAGGCCTCTAAACACACACACACACACACAAGTCCACACAGACGCTCTTCTTTTCTCGTAACGATGATCCGGCTCTCTTTCTCAATTCCCACTTGTGTCCTCGCTGTTTTCTCTCTGTGCTAATATTACCCGGTGACGGCGACAACGTCCATCAAATAACGTGCCATTGGCGGCGGTGCGTGTCTTTGTTTGTGACCGTGTCGTTGATGTACTCGATGTGTGTGTGTGTGCCGCCGCTCAGACGTTCATTTATCGACTTAGTGACAAAATAGATGTCGTTTTTTTTCCTTTGCACATTTTTTTTGTTACACACCCGTAGGGAGGAGTGCGTTTGCGGTCGATTATCCGTTAGACAAAAAAAATAACGCTCCATAATGACGTGCACAATAAGCCTGTGTCGGCTGCATAATTAGCTGAGTTAGTGTAGTGGAAGCTGTCTCATTAGTTTATTGGCGCAATCAAATCGCGTGTAATGACTGCTAATGACAGCATTTCAACAATATGTTTCCATAACTTTGTTTATTGTTATCAACACAGAAGCAATGGCCCAACATGAAAAAATCGGCAAACTTGTATTAGCTGGTTCGATACTAAACCATAAGCTAGCCCATTTTGTACAAGCCGTCGAGAAAATTGGCGACCTCTTGTCGACTCGTGCCCTTTTGATTGCCGAATTGAGTGTTTTCTGTCGGTACGGGATAGAAAATTTGTTATTTATCAGAAAAATATCATCATGATTTTTTATCCCCCGAAGCAAATGCTTTATTGAGCGGTGACGGGTTCCACGGTTGATTGTCGATGCCACTGTTGATCTGACCCAATGAATTTGTTGCGCCGCGATGGAAGAGGCTGTATTTGGGTGTTTGATTAGATCAAATCAAGTGGCTGACTTTATTGGTGACAAACCCCGAGCCTGAATCCATTGCCACGTTTGTGTGAATCCATTGACTCGGCCATTACAATAGTTAGAAAAGCTAGTTCGGTCAGTTCTTTTAGTTGAAGCAGTCGAAACGAACTTACTTTGTATTATCTGCATGATAGTTTGCTGGTAGGAAAGAAAGTGCTTTTAGAAACTAAGTGATCAAGGCACAGTGCCGCAAAATCTTTTAAATAGTGCTTGCGTGCATTAATATTGAAACGATAAATTGTCCGATAAGAGTGCCTTGAAAGTCAGACAAGAAAAACACGTTTCCGTACGCCGTTTGTCGGCTTTCTGTGGTTAAGTTGAAAGTGGTCTGCTGGGCAAGATACCTCTACTTAACAATGGTTACTTGACAAAATTATCCTATATACAGTGTGTATACGGTGTGCCCAAGTCAACGACAGTATATAAAAGTATATAACTTATAAATTATAAGTTATAATACAAGGATATTATATAACAGGTACTTATATAACAGTATAAGGTATATCAGTCAAAGACAGCTGCTTGAAGTCCAAGATCAGTCACTTGACGTGACAAAAAAGACGATTAGAGACGACCACAGACGAACTCTTGTTGAGTCATTACGGGAATTATATCATATAATTCCCATTCATATAATTTATATGGTTCACTATCGATGTTTCAATTGACTTTTATGCCGAAATCTCTCCGTATAAAGTCAACATATTAGAACTTCATGTTATTGCCAATACGAAAATGAAACTTATTTTTGTATTTTTCATGACAGTAACTGGTAAGTGAGATTTAAACAAACTTTATAATTCAACGGTTCAGCATTACACAATTGGTCGCTAAATAACTATCGGATGATTATGAACGATCCGGATCGAAATACCGCCCCTGGCTTACAACTCTCATCATTTCGCGCCATCGACAAGATGCGTCCGTCCAGATACGTTGTTCCATCGGCCGTGTTCAAGGAGAACTTTCCATTCAATTATCACTTCTACTTTGACAGTCAAGATTTCGTCCCCGATGCTGACATCACTGAGCAGCCCGATGACCGTGTCTTCCTGCATCGTCGGTAAATCTTCACTGATTTCGAATGAAATAAAAAAAAGACGCAATTTGTTGTGGGTGGAACACTCAGACGTAATTTTGTTTATTGTTATACAGAGGCAAAGTCACACTCATTTTGAGTTGTTGGCAAATGTTTGTTGTGGATTTTGTTTGTTTTTTTTGGTTTAATTTTCGATGTTATTTTTTTTTGGAAAGCGGCGGTGGTGTTGGTGGCGGCGTTTTTTTTTGTCGACGTTAAAGCGTTTTCAAATCACTTTTATCGTCGACAAAGGCCATTAGATTTAGAAAGTTTATGCAAGACAAATAAATATGAGTAACTTTGTTTCGATGAATGATAATATGTCAAATTGGTGTTTTGTTTTGTTGTTGTTTTTGGCGGTGTTGGTGGTGTTGTTGTGTGTGTGTGTGATTTCTGATCTGATGTGTGTGACCTTTTTAGATGTTTGATGCGTGCGCCAGTTCACGTTGGATTTGCGAGGCCAGCACATTGGTGGTGATCTTACGCGAGGTCTTTTTCTGAAAGCCACACAGTGTTAAATACAGTTCTTATTCTTCAACAAAACAATGGTCTTACTCTGTCGGAGCTCTTCTTGCAGACGCATGAGGCGCGGGAAGAGATCAACACGGACAAGACGAACAACAGGAAGCAACCGGCCGCCATGGCGCTGATAATGAGCACCTTGCGTCGTTTGCGGTAGGTCTCGCGATTGATCTTGAATTATTTAAAAATTGACTCTTTCTTTCAATGACTCCTCACCTCCATCTCGACAATTTCGATCTCCTCGCGGGCAATCTCGGCCTCGACTTCCTCGTCAACCTCATCAGCGAAGATATTGGTCGAATTGCCCAACACGTCCAAGAGTGCCTCGGCTAATGAAGTATAAGTAAAAAAACTTATGAATAGTCAGCCGTGCTCACCTGACGGGCGCTCATTGGCAACTGATTGATCCTCGGGCAGGACAACGGGTCCGAATCCGACGCTCATGCCGGCACTGACGGAACGGCGACGACGACGGGCGCCCTCTTGACAGATCTTGGCATTCTTCATCCATGGCAATGAGCACATCTCGTCCTTGGGGTTGACACCACCAGATGCACCACCGCCGAATCCGCCACCACGTCCGCCGAAGGCACGGGCGCCGATTCCTTTTGGGTTTTGATTGTTAATATTGACTTCAAGTAATTATTACGAACCTTTAGCGGCGTTGATATTGGTCTTGATGGCGCGGCCAAAGGCACTATCGTCGCAAGTCGGCGCGAAACCGAGTGGCATCAGCTCGATCTCACAATGCAAGTAGACAAACTGGAGATCGGCAATGCCGCGGCCGATTTTAGGGAACATGAAGGAGAAACGCGATTGGTACGTGTTTGGCGATTGCTCCAGATTCACCAGGGTCATTGGGGCGGGGCAACCGTTGACGACCTTTTTGAAGAGAGAAATGAGCTTGTTCTGTTCTCAACGTCGAAATTGGCTTACCATGTTGCGCACAGAGGATGATGCAGTTGTCATGCGGTACTTCTCGCGCAACTCCTCTTCGGAGACGTAATTGTTGGAGCCATAGCAGTGACGGAGGAATGGCGTACCACGATCGGCATTGTGGAGATGGAGATCAACAAAGTAACGCTTGCCACGATGCAGAATGGGGATGTTGTCGACTGTTGGTCGTGTGGTGTGAACACATTATCAATTAAAAGTGATCCAAGCAACTGTTGGCAAAATGGCGCTAACTTGACTACAAGTCTAGCCACACAGTGTTCTGTCCTGTGTTTAAAGACACAAAAAAAACTGTTAACACACCATGCCTAATCCGGTAAAGTCATCCTTGTCGTAAACGGACATCGACACGGTGAAATCGTCGCCCTCGTCGTCTTGGTACGTTTTCGTGTTAATCGCCAACTTGACCTTGTGGGGCAGGCCGGCCATGAATACGCCTCTGAACGAAAAAAAATGGTCAAAATGTCGGCATGCTATTTTTAGTGTTACCTGTAGACACATTTAAAATCGAGCACATTCGCCTCTTTCGACACAGTCGAGAAGTCCGAGGCGTACTGCCACTTGACAATGTTGGAGAAGACGTAATCGTCGCCCTCAATCGTCGACTGGGTGCCGCACTGGTTCATGAAGGGTGAGTTAATACGCAGACGATAGTTGCCGCCCTCGTCTTCGACGGAGAAGCATGATGGATCGGCATCGGCCACGTCAAGTGTGCCCGGACCGGCCAGGAAAATATTGTCGGCACCGCCGTCCCAGTTTTTGGCGCGGAGCATGTTCTTGTCGATCACCGCCTCCATGTACTCATCGGCACAGTTGATGACGGGTGGCTTGGAGCAGACGGGGACGTCCGAGTTCCACTTGCCACCCTCAATACATGAGATGACCTTCGTCTGTTTGTCCGTGCCGGGCTCAACGACCAAATCGTCAAGACACGTAATCTCGGCATCCATCGTGCCGGTGACGAAACGGGCCTCGGCGCCACGACCAGTCGAGGGCAACGTGCATGCCTCGCATGGTGCGCACTCTTGGGCCACGGCACCCCAGGAACCGCCCTGTTTAAAAAAGAATATAATATTCGGTCAAAATTTGAAATTTGTTCCATTCGCGAAATGGCACCCATCTGCGTGTTAACACGGCCAAGATAGCGGGGGTGATCACGAAGCCCATGGATCAATAGGTTCAAAAAAAGGAATCAAGCACTTGTTAGTGGCTTCGTCCTTAGGTGGCTTAAATTTCAACAACAGGAAGAACTCACCTCACAAGTGGATTGAATGGTACGCGTCCGCTCATTGACGAAGCAAAAGCCGACGTCACACGTGTGCGAGGCCTTGTTGCCATTTCTCACGACGGACGCATTTGCGATTGGCTCGGGTTCGGCACACTAAGATGATGTGATAGTAAAACACTAGAGACAGGTCTCTCTTTGATGATTAAGTGATCTTACACCAAGATTGAAGCGAAACGAGAAAGAATTAATGAAAGATTATCGAACGAGGGGGAATCACCGTTACACCGATTTTTGATTCAATGATCATCACGTTATGATCATTGGGGTTCCGTTATGTCAATTCAAATGTTTCTATTCAGATTTATTGATTGAACCACAATGCAGTTCGAACTAATTAACTAGAGCTATATAGTTATAAATAGACGTAAAGAGATTGGCTATTTTTATAATATATAACGTGAAGTCTCGCTAGAAGATTCTAAACACCCTTATCACATCCGTTCTATGGTCAACACACTGTATGACTTACCTCCTGGGCATGGGCTAAATGATTATTTTGTTAATTTATCAATTGATCGGGGGCAGTAAGAGAGAAAGAGCTTCTAAAATGTCACGTTCTAGAACGTGTAGATGTGACCACACAACGCAATACGTTTACAAATCCACGCTGGTGAAAGTCACTTTATGTTGAAATGGCCTGTTCAACGTGAAAACGTCACGTTATTTGCCAAATAAATTCAAAAAAAAATTTAATGGCCACATAGGCAACTGTCATTAATGAACAAAGTATAATTAAAATATTTAATAATTTGACGTGTTGAAAAATAAATAATAAGCGAACTTATCTAATCAAAAAAATTCAAATCTAATCGTGTGAATAAAAAACTTACATGATGCAAAGAGCACAAGGCCAAGTCTCATTATTTATATTCTTCGTGTATTTTTCTCTCTACTCAAAATGGTGGTGGTGGTGGGGGTGAGCGCGATGGGATCAAAGTTTTTTTTCTCTCGAGAGTACAGCAGAGCTCAGACTGAGCTGAACGTTACGGCCCTTTGGGTATAGTTGGAGCGGGGGAGCGAGTGTGTGTGTGTGTGTTGGAGGAGGAATATGCTGATTTATGGTTCGATCCGTAGGCAAGATACACTAACACACCGAGTAGAGAGAGGTTATTCGGCATGAAACGACCCTTTAGCCCCACCATAAACACCTACAACACACTCACGGGCCGCGGCGTAACACACGTTACATGGTGTTTTAGTACTCGCGCCCATTGATTGACGATGGCCCTTTGAAAAATCACTTTTCGCAGCTACTTTTCAAGTGTCTACATTTTAATGTACGATGCACGGAGCAAGGGTTCAATGGCGCGCACCAAAAAAGTATTGCAACGAAGCCGTACCAGGCGACGGACCCTAGGCCAACATAGAGCACAATTTACCTCACTCGCCACCACCACCACCATCACCACCGCTGAGCTGGTTTATACCCAAATAATAGTTTCAGGGGGAGGCGACGGGTGGTGACGCCGAGTCGACTAATTGAATGTGACATGACCTTCTTTTTATTGTTTCGGACAAACAATTATATATATTTTTTGGTTCCGATTTAAACCCAAGCCCGTTACACATAATTACCGTGCGGGATATATGGTGGCCGGGGGAGACAGAGAGAGAGAAAGAGGGTTCAAGATGATGTTCAAAACCGAATCTATTGACAGTGCTAGGATTTGGAGATTCAATTAAGCATCCTATTCCGGGCATTGATAATAATGTTGTCGATAATATAAAATGCTATAGTGGCGCCAACTGACCGCTTCAAAAGTGGCCGCACATTTGACACACTTTGAAACTGGCGTCGGCCCTGGCGGTGATGAATGACGGTGTTATGATTTAGGTTGAACTTGAATGCGACTTCGAGGAAGTACTTCACCTTTAGCGACGAGTGATGGTGGAGCAGACGGAGGAGGTGGTGGCGATGAAGTCGTAAGGGGATCGGGCATGGCGAGAATGGGATCGAAGTCGAGTGGGGCGTCGCTTTTCAATACGAGATGTATGTGTTGTACGTTATTCCAGTTTTTTTAATCAAAAAAAAAGTCACATCTATCTCGCTCGTGCCATTCCTGTTCACGGCCGTGTCAAAGAGCGGCGCATCCGTATCAAAGACATGCGCGAATTCAGTGGCGAAGTCGCTCAGCTCGAACTCGTTGATGAATGACGTCTGGGTGAAGCGGCGTGCCGTGTCGGCAAAGGGATTTCGATTGGGTGGTTGTTGCGCGTCTTGCTGCTGCTGTTCAACCGTGTCGACCACTTCAAGGCCGAGACGCTCGTTGAATGAACTGCTGGTGATTTCGGTTTTGCGTTTCTTTGCCCGCTCCGCCTTCATGATCTCCTTCATTTCATCCTTTTTCGAGTGCTTATATTTGAGACGGTACGCCTTGTTGAACTCGTTCGAGCCAAGCTCAAATTCAATCAGCCCGTCGGCGGCGAGTCGATCGTGGCTGACGCACGGTTCACCGCCTAGAATGGGCGCCACACCGTACCACTGGCCGCGGTCGCACTTTCACCAGTGGGTGGTACTATCATTACTGAGCCAGTGTGTATTTTAAGTCGAAATTAAGTGACCACCCACAAACCTTAATCGTCGTGTAACTGCCCGATTGGCCAAAGTACTCCGGATCGCAAACGTACATGACGGTGCCCTGATCGGGGAATCCGTCATTTTCGTTCAATCTCTTCGAATTCGCCCCCAACAACGGATCGTCGCATGGCAACTCGGTGCCAAGTGTGTCGAGCGCATCAGTAACCGTCAGTACCAAGAGATGACTGAGTTTCATTGCATCTGTGTATTTCCCTTCTTTCTCTTCTGTTCGTAATAACTCTTGACAAAGGCCATGCTCAACACAGCCAGGCGAGCTCACATTGAACCAGTGCATCATTTGCTGAACAGCCTACATAAAATCGGACATTATTTTTTTGTTTGTCTTCCAACAACAATGGTGTCAATAACAATGTTCAACTAAACATTGTTGACTAGAATGAAGCAACGTACATCATCATCTGCATTATCAAGAGAATCCAGTTTTGTCGTTGTTGATGGATCGCTCAGTCGTAATAAACGCAACATAACGGTCTAGAACATTTCTGATACAGCAACAAACTAGGTAGTGGACCCTTTTACAAGGACCCTTTTACAAAACCCCTTTTACATGGCCGTGGACCCTTTTACATTGGCCTGGACTAGCATGGGCACGGGAAAAAATTGCGTTTTTGGAACTTTTTTTATAGCAGAGTGGTGAGACCTTATCAGTGCCATAACTGATAAGCAAATTGTCGGAGAGGTCTGATTAAGCCGGAGCAGGCTTATATAACTCTAAAGAATCCTCTGTGAAGTTTTCAGCCAAATCCGAGAACCTAGCAGAACTTGTAATTCTCCGTGCCCATGCTATCCATTGTGCATCATTTTTTCTTCTTTCCCAATTTGATTGTTCACATAATACTGTAAAACTAGGCCCGTTTTATTCGCAATCCACACGGGCGCGAACACTTCCAAACGTGCGTTTTTCTTGCGCAAATACGAAAAACGCACGGGTAGATCACTGACGTCGCAAATGTCACATACAAACGTGGATCGACTTTTGAACGGATAATGGGCAGAGCACGGCCCGGTTCGACTGTATAAGCAGCGACGTCGGCATCAAACTTGACCGTGATCTGATACGGTAGCCAATTACGTACGACAAAGCACGGTGCAATGGTCAAATTCAGCTTCAGCTGCGTTGGCGCTTTCGCAAATTTCGTTGCTCCGTTCTTCATGATTGTCAAAGACGAAAGTCTGTTCTTGTGGCGAGTCAGGCGTCACATGTGAATACACTGATTCACATGTACGGGATTAAAACATCGAATCGGCAGTGTCACCATTTGATTCTGGCTTTGATCGGAAGAAGCTATTGAATGTCGCTATTGAATGTCCATCCCATCGACTGTATTGGATAATTGTTCAAGAAAAGGCGTCGAAAATGTTAGACAAGGCACTTAGCGCCAAACTACCGGGTGACAATGACAAGGCTTATTTGCCGGGAGTGAGAAGGCCAACCGCTGCTTTATTCGATCGGTTTCGAACGTTTAATTGTTGAAAGTATCACTTTGAAATTGGTACTTGAAATTGGTACTTTTAACGACCTCACCTAATTCGGGAATAAAGGTGAACATGACGAGGACTGAGTGAAAGTGCAACAGCAGTGAATCGCAAATTTGCTCGTACATTTGCCCAAGGGTCTCGCTATTCCAATGGTCCAGACACAAGTAGACGCGGATGGCAAGCTCAATGGGGATCGTGCCGAATCAGTGTCAAAGAATATGGAAGCAATGTTAACTGAGCTCGATTTTGTTGGCACAGCTTTGTTAGCGAAAAAATAAAACACAAAGGCTTCTGTTTTAATGCATAAGTCACCTTTACAAAAAATGTTGTTGCATTTGACCAGAATATAAATTCACGAAACATAATTCGCATGAGTCTTTAAAATTTGAGAAATGCGTTTGATTATTATGTTACTTCACTGTGCATTTTTGCAGCCA